>NDGM011076949.1:0-10213 GCA_002564305.1 Octomys mimax
TTCTTTCTTTCTTTCTTTCTTTCTTTCTTTCTTTCTTTCTTTCTTTCTTTCTTTCTTTCTACACAGGAGCTTGCTGAGCAGCTCAAACTAGCAGTGACCTCCCTGACTCAGCCTCTGCAGTGCGGGGATCACAGGGGTGCATCACCATGCCTTTTTCTTGGCCAGCACAGTGTACCGTGCATGCCAGGGCCTGCACAGAATGTGGTACTGGAGACTGAACCCAGAACCTCTCACTTGCCAGAAAGGTGCCTTGAGTGCCAAGCTATCTCCTCAGCCCTCCTTTTTGTTCTTATTGCTTGTCTTTTATTTACTACTTTATTTATATGTTGAATTCCTTATACAGGAGAAACAATGTGATGTTTAATCTTTTGTGTCTAATTACTTCAGTAAATATTATGGCTTCAAGCTTTAACCATTTTTGTACAAATGACTCAAGTTTGTTCTTTGTTATGGGAAGGTTGTGCTTCATTGTGTATATTTTATTTATCCATTCATTAACCAATGGACATATAGGTTGCTTCCAAGATTTAGATAATACAGAATTGTGCTGCTATAAACATGCGTTTTCAAATATCACTTAGTATGATATCTTTAACACTGGTTGGTAGATGCCTAGAGGTGTAATTTCTGGATCAAATGCAATTCGTATCTTTAATTTTTTGAGAAATCTTCATTCTGATTTCCACAGTGATTGCACCAGCTCACATTCTCATCAAAAATGAATACCCCCCAAAATGCAGATTAGAAGTCTGACCAAACTTGTTATTGGTTAATTTCTTGATGATAGCTATTCTTTTTAAGGTAAAATGGAATTTGTGTTGTCTTAATTTGCTTTTCTCAAATGGCCAGTGATTTTCAACTTTTTTTCATGTAATTATTGGCTATTTACATGTCTTCAAATGAGAAGTGTCTATTTCCTTTAGCCCTCATTTTTTTGATTGGATCTTTATATTTCATTGAGCTAATACTTTCGAGTTCTTTATATGTTCTAGATATTAGTGCTTTCTCTGAAGAGTGACTGGGAAATTTTTTTCACTATATAAGTGCACTTTGTTCTGTTTGTGATTTCCTCTGCTGTGAAGAATACTTTTAATTTAATGTGACTCAAGTTTTTACTTGAGACTTTTTTATGTATTCAGTACAGAGTCTAGAGGGTCTTCAGGGTCTCACTACACAGATTAGAATTGTAGTGATTCTTCCTGCTTTTCAGCCTCCCAAGTGCTGGTATTATAGGTGCACACCACCATGCCCAGTCTCAGTTGCTCTCTCAGCATGTCCTGGGGGCCAGGGCCAGCACAGCAGACTATGAACTGAATCCCTAGACCCTGCATTTGCCTAAGAAGGCGCTTTAATACATTGAGCTATCTGGCTGGCTCATGACCCAAGTTTATGGTTATTAGGTTTTTTCTTTTCACTCAGGGTTCTGCTCACAAAGTCTTTCCTTACACTTAAGTCTTCAAGTGTTTTCCTATTAAATTCCAGCAGATTAAGTGTTTCTGTTCACATTTTTTTTTTTATTCAGACTGGCTATTTTGTTTATTTTTTTGACGAATCAACTCTGAATCATCAATTCTTTTTTTTTTTTTTGACTGATTTCTGCTTTGATCTTTATAATTTCCTTTCTTGTACTAGTTTTGGGTTTGGATCTGTTCATATTTTTGATCCATTTGATTTTAGTGTAGTGTATGTTGAAGGATACAAGTCTAGGTCCAATCCTTGGCAAACTGAAAGCTTTGCTTTCCAGAATCATTTGACAAAGGGGTCCAGTGAAAGGATTTGGCCCTTTTGTCAAAGATAATGTAGCTAGGTGTGCTCAGCTTTGTTTCTGAATACTCTATCTTGTTCCATTGATCCACACTACTTTTTTTCCCAATACCATGATCTTGTTATTATTTATTTATCTATTTATTTATTTATTTATTTATTTATTTATTTATTTGGTGGTACTGGGGATTGAACTCAGGACCTTGTGCTTGCCAGGCAAGTATTTATTTTACTGAGCTATTTCCTGGCGCCCACCATGCTATAGTTATCACTGTAACTTTGTAATATAACTTGAAATACAAGACCAATATGGCCCTGGTCTTGTCCTTGCTTCCCAGAACTTCTAGTCCCTTCTGGTTCCATATGAATATTGGGTTTGATTTCTCTATTTCTGTAATAACTGCTATTGGTATTGGAATTGGAATTGTGCTACGACTGTGTAACAGTTTTGGAAGAATGGGCATGTTGATGGTATTGAGCCTGCCTCTCCACAGATAGTAGACATATTGGAATTTTCTGATGTTCTATTTAATCTTCTTTTTCAGCGTTCTATAGTTGTCACTGTAGAGTTTTTTCACTTCTTTGACTAGATCAGTTGCTAGGTATTTCAGTTTTCCTGATGCTATGATAAAAGCATTGTTTCCCTGATTTCTCTCTTGATGAGTTGTTGGGTGTGCAGTAATGCCATTTAGTTTTGGGTGTCGACTTTGTATACTGCTATGCCACTGATTATGCTTATTCATTCTGCAAGTTTTTCCACGCAGTTTTAGTTTTCTTCTATGTATATGATCATGACATCTGTAAATAATGATGATTTAATGTCTTCCTTTTATAGCTAAGCCCTTTATATTTTTCTTTTTCTTGTCTAACTGCTTTTGTTAGAGATTCAAGAACTATATTAAACAGAAGCAGCGGTGGCAGACACCACGTCTTGTTCCTGATTTTAGAGGAAACACTTCCAGCTTCTAGCCATTCACATGTTGGTGGACATTGGTACTATATAGACAACTTTGAACCCACTGGGATAAAGACTTTCTATTCTTGTTTATTTTAGACATTGTATTATGAATACATGTTAGATTTTTGTCAAATACTTTTATGAGCATACTGAGATAATCATGTGCTTTTCATTCTTGCCCAAAGAAGCTGTTTCTAAAGTAGCCATTGTTCATGCACTTGCAGTGGTGGCCACTGGAGCTAAGTACAGGCTACACACGGACTTGGGGTAGAAAGGATCCCAGGTAACAATTCCACCATTCAGATATGCACATCAGTAGGGTGGCATCATTAATAGCCCTTGTCACTTTACATAGATGTAATAGACACATTTTTTTTGTGCTACCAGGGATTGAACTGAAGACCTTTTACCTGCCAGGCAAGCATTGATTCTACTGAGCTATCTCCCTGGCCCTTTACATAGATGGAAAGGGTAGTTTTATGTGAGATATGTATATATTTGTGTAAGTTTCCAAAATTGATAAATGTTTTTATCACATGATCCCTTTCAAGTTGTTTTAAACTTGTAACTTTCAAAAGGTTCTATTACCATATACCACCTTTTCTCCATAATAATTTGATTTATTTGATATATATTAAATAGTGTGTGCACATAACATGAAACTGACATCCTTAAGCAAAGCAAGTGTTATGGTTTGTGTCTAGATGTCCTCAATACCTCATGCAGACATGAGGCAGGATACTTGGCTTTGTGATTGACTCATGGTCCAATGTGGGGGGTTATAGGTGTGAGTGTATGTACTCCTCTATGGGTAGCCTGCATAGTGTATAAGGAAGGGGGAAAGGCTTGCTCTCTTCTCCCTTCATGCTCTTGTTGCTTTTACTGTATTTTGATGCCATCAACTATTGTGCTCTGCCATGTGCTACACTGCCTAGTAGCCAATTGAGTATGAAGCAAAACCTCCACAAACTGTGACCTAATAAACCTTTTCCTCCTTCAAATTTGTGTATCAGGTTTTTTTTAATAACTTTTGCAAAGTTAGTAACACGTGACACAGGTTGTCTAGCGACTGATAGCTGACCTTAACCAGAAAGGATGTTTATCTCAGGACTGAAGTAACTCGTTTGCCTTAGGCGCGGAGGCCTAGTTCCATCTATGCACATTTGATCGATTTCCTAGCTTCGTGGCTCCCAACATATCACCCTTTTTTTGTTTTGTTTTGTCAGAGATGGGTGTTCCACTGCAGTTAGAGAAGCTGTATTTGGAGAAGTCTTTAGAGGACCTTTTCATACTTGATGCCCGTTCAAAGATTGTAGGTACTTGAATTCAGCAAAATAAGCCAATATAGTTCAATAGTCCATAATAGTAGCAAGTTATTAGCAGAGCTGGTAATTGTCAGAAATTGTTAACTTGAACATTTTACAGTTTAGCATATTAATGTGGCATCACTTTTTATACCTAATGATTATATTTTTCTGCTGGGTGGTTAAGACCAAGTTAGAGCAAGACCCATATAACTTTGCTATCTGACAAGGTTAGTCAAATCTCCACAGGATTTACCTTTTGTTTTTTTGTCTCAGTTACAAGAGAAAAGTAACCAAGACAGATAGGGTGTTCAAATTATAACTACTTGAAGCCCTAGGGCCACCACTGAATTATTTTTCTTGCAATCAATTTCAATTTAAAAATGTAATTATGGATTGGTTGCTATCACCTTCATGGATAAAGATTATTTTGCTTACATATTTTTAAATTAAGTTCAGATTTAGGCCATGGTGCTGCCATGTGTTCAGGGGAAGTTAGAATGTGCATAAACATTCTGAAGTTGCTATTTAGGTTAGTATTTAGTGTCTACTCTATAGATCAGGGGTGCTGAGGCAGTGGGGTGGGTTGCTAAGAGACCAAAGAAAACTGGAGAAGACCTGTGAGAGAAAAGATTCATTAAGGCTGTACCGGAAAAGCATTGAATTAAATGAGACTTGTGAGGGAGAGTCTAAAAAAAACATGTGAGTCCAACAGTGCACTTGGCAGAGTCCAGGAGGACTGTGGGTGACACGTAGCACCACTTGTCAGGCAGACTGGCAGCCAATTAGGTGGACTGCCACCAGGGTACTATAGGAAGGGGCTTTTCCAGATTAAACAGCGCACAAGCAACATCATTAGCTTTCTTCGTTCCCTCCTAGGACTAGCATTTCAAGGAATGGCTGACCCAGTGTGCAGGCAGTGTGTTAGGCAGTGCTCACTACAGCGGTGGACTCTGTGCCAGATATTTACGTCTACAAAGATCTGACAAGGATGGCGTGCAACGGTCGCCCACAATCAGATGTGGACGTGTACACAGCGTCTGTCTGCACACTGGATCCAGGGAGACTGGAAGGGTCTGTTCTAAGGGCGGGAATACACTGTACTGCAGGGTCCCATGCATGTTTGCATCAGGAAGCTGAAGGGTCAGTGCTGGAGGCTGAGGAGTGTGCACTGCAAGCCAGGAATTGATGTCTAGGCTGAAAGCAAAGACTGAAGCTCTTCCAACAAATCAGAAGCAGACTTACTTCTTCAATTCTCTTTTATTCCATTCAGCCAGACTGCCTACTCATTGCTGTCACTCATACCCAAAGGGGGGTTGTCCATCTTCAGTAAATGCTCTCAGTCACATCCAGAACTATGCTGATCCAATTTAGTTGGGCATTTATTCTGCAAGTTGACATAACCAGTTAACTTTCACTGGCAGGAAGGACGTTTTGATAGGCAGCACTGATTTGCTGAATTTCTAGTGTCCCTCTGATGATATGTGCAGTGACATCCCAGTGTCTGTCGTCCACTTACAGTATTCTCTTGATTCGCCCAGGTTGTGGAACCCTGCAGGGATGGTTCAGAGAGCTGGAGAAAAATGTTCTGTTTTATTTTTTCTGAGGGAGAAACCATATCATCACCTGGTAAACATAAATGCATAAAAATATTTGCAATTGCTTATGCATAGAATTACCGTAAATAGGAAAGCAACTTTCTTATAGATTGTTGACGGTTAAATGCTGCACTGAGACTTGAGGCAGGAACTTCGTCCTGAAATGCTGCTAGGCTCAGTCAACTAAGAAACAAAGACAAAAACATCATCGCACTATGAAGTATTCCTATGAAATTGGACATAATCTATGAAATATTTTTAATATTGACACCCTTTTCATGTCTTCTGTTGAAAACTACTCCCTGTTCCTCATGGAACTTGAAGGAGAAAAGGTATCTTAAATATTTCTTAAAAATATTTTTTAAAACACATATTAACTGTCAGTGAAATGCTACCTTTAAGATGATCCTAGTACGGAATATGGACAAAAACTTAACAGGAATCAGTAGTCTACAGAAATTCACTCTGTAGTAGGATAAGTATGTTATTCAAATTGCTATATTGTAAGAAACAAAAGGAATTTTCTTATTAAAATAAATTCAGGGAAGCATTAATAGAGGATTACTGAGGAAAACATTGCTCCTTTTGGTAGAACTCAAAACAAGAGGATAGAGGGAATTAATTTTTTGATAATTCTCATGAAAAATGATATTTCAGCTTTACTATAACTTGACTTTAGGGAAAAGATACAGTATTTGGCCAAGAGCTTTTCAGGTGTGGTTAAAGCACAGATTATGAGACATTTGGTGACAAATTTGGACTATTAAGTGGTGTTGTGAACAACTGATTTTCTGAGCTTTTTTTTTTTTCTTTTTCTTTTTCTGTATTTAGGACAGGGTCTCCAGGGTCTCCAGGGTCTCCAGGGCCTACAGGGTCTCCAGGGTCTCCAGGGTCTCCAGGATCTCATTATGTAGAATGCACTCGTGGTGATTCTCCTGTTTTCAACTTCCCAAGTGCTGGGGTTACAGGCACTTGCCTACACGCCCAGTCTCCATCGCCGTCTCAGCACACCCTGGGGGTGGGGACTCTTGCCATGCCTGGGATCAAAGCCCAGCCACTGCTCTCTGCCTAAGCAGGCACTTTAGTCCTCCAAGATATCAGGTGGGCCCTGATTTTCTGAACTTTTGGATTTAACATTAATTATTAGGATTAGGAAAATATTTTTCATATCAAAATAAATTGAATTTGATAATGTTTGAAAGTAACATAGCCCATCAGAATTTTATTATATATATACACACACACACACATATATATATATATATATATATATATATATGTATATATGATAAATACAGTGAGATAATCAAATAAGTAGGAGGAAACTATATGTCTTTTCCATGGAAACAGAGAGAAGGGGTCTTAAATGATTGCTTGATGCTCTGGACCGTCTTAGGGGGAAGAGAATGGAATTCCATAGTGAGCATAAATACAGATGTGGTCCTTGAAATGGGCCAAAAGGAACAATCAAAAGTTCAGGCAGTATATAAATTGTTATCTGCATAGAGAATAGAGCCAAGTGGATGTAACACTGCCCCTTGTGAAGCCAACCAGGTTCCAAAGCAGGTGGAGCTGGTCATGTGGCTGCATTGAAGAGCACTTTCCTTCCAGAAGGAATTTCTTTCCATTGTTTATAGCCACATTTCCAGGACTGCTTCTGACCCATCTGGCACATCCTTTTTTTCTTGTCCTTTCTTTTCTTTCTTTTTTTTTTTTGTTGTTGTATTTTAAGGAAGGGCCTACAGGGTGTTCCCAGTCTCACTACTAGATCGGACTCACAGTGATCCTCCTGTTTACAGCCACTCAAGAGCTGGGATTACAGGCATGTGCCACCACACCTAGTCTCAATCTCCATCTCAGCTTGCCCTGGGGGCGGGGCTAGCAGGCAGACCCAGATATTGAACCACAGGCCTCTGTGCCTGCTTGCAGGCACTTTATTCTGCTGAACTATTTGGCCGGGCCTGGCACATCTTTAAGAGTATGCTTTCTTCATTCCTTCTTATAAGGAATGTCCAGATTTACACTGCCCAAGGATGATAAAAGTTTGTATATTACAAGTATGGAAACTGGAATAATGAGCTCTCACTTTTTACATATGAGATAAAACTTTGCCATCTGTGAGACAGGGAATGTTTTTCTTCAGTTGAAATCTGTGATTCCTGAGTTGAAGAATCCAATAGTTGAGATCATTCCTGAGGAGATAGCTTCATGTCTATAGGCCAAGCCTTGGGAGTGCTTGCCATCACATACTGGCGAAAAGTAAATTTCCAATGAGTTTCTTTTTCTATATATTACTATGTTAAGAAATGTTAGTATCTCAACTTTAATATTTCCCAAGGCAATTTATTGAACAAATGCAAAAGGGACGGCTTAAGCAGCCACAGCCTTAAGTATACCGTAGAACTTTGTAATTAATGGCTATGGAAGTTCCAGTGTGTAGAGATTTCACTGGGTCTCATTAAACTTGTGCTAGAAAATGACTTGGCTGGAAATAAAGGCCAGGATGTGCTGCTGCAGTCATTTCCCCACAAAATCACATCCTACGCTAATGGCCAGTGTGTTCGGAGGGAGGGTATCGACTTTATAACCATAAGCTGCGTTAGAACCATTAGGGGAAGTTGTAATTTTGAATTCAGAGATGCTTTAGTAGTGATTATTGACCCTGAGAATGTGTTCATAATAAGTCATAGAGCAGTCTTTATAATTCTACTTACAGCCTTTTATGTGGGGGAAAAATACTGCACAAATATTCAGAAGACAGAATATTGACGATAGCTGGAGAAATTAGCAGAAATTGCAGACTGGCATTTATTTTCTGTTTCCTGCCATTATAGCTTTGGACAGCTTAGGTCTATGGTGATACCTTCACAGAATTTATATAGACATAAATGTGAAAGTTTTATATCATATGAATGCATGGAGTATATATGCGTATGATATGCTTGTACATATAGTACATATTGTCCACATAACTAGGAAAATATACATTTTTGAAAATTATTCTTAAAGTTTAAATTTAAGAATAAGGAATAGATGTGGTAGCTCTATGGTTAAAAATAAAATTATATACCAAATAACTATATTCCTATGCAATGATACCTTGGTACCTGAATGTTTCTGTTTGAAAACAATTAAGTTTGCAAATAAAAACATTAGGAAAAATTTTGCTTCTATTCACAAACTTTGCATGAGGTTGCAAACAGGACCTGAACATCATGTGAACACAAATATAAGAAGGGCCAACTTCCCCAAATTCGTAAGACAAATTAAATTCAAAATGCCAGGTAGGGCTAGCCAAATAGCTCAGCAGATTAAAGTGCCTGCAAGCAGGTGCAGGGGCTGGGGATTCGATCCCTGTGCCTGCTGTGCCCACCCCACCCCCGGGGCCTGCTGAGACAAGGATTGAGACTAGACATGGTAGCACATGTCTGCAATCCCAGTTCTTGGGAAGCTGTAAACAGGCAGATCACTACCAGTCTTATCTAGTAGTGAGACCCTGAACACCCTGTAGACCCTTCCTTAAAACACAAAAAAGAAAAAAAAAAAAGTCCCAGGTAACACCATATTGAAATTTCACTATAGAAGAACTTCAATTTTTTTTATTGCAGTAAGTAAGTAGAGTTATGAAAGGATAATTAAAAGATGAATGCTATAGAAAACAGGCATTAGTTTTTTTGGAGGGTCCTCATTTTATTTTATTTTTAATTATTTTTATGCATTTTAATGTGATATGAAGATACAATAGCAATAAAATACTTTCAAAACATGTTATTAGGATAGTTACAATAATTAATACATTGCATATTGTTGTCTTCATAGTAGTCATTCAGAGAACAAGATGCAGACATGATATCTTGTCTAAACAATATTAGCACAAACTTTTATTCTCAATGAACTAATCTATTATTTCTATGCTCTCTTTAACATAACTGTTTGTTTAAAAAGTTAATAAAAGAAAACAAGAGACAAGAAAAATAATGTCATAGGATTATCTTGCTGCAATTCTGCATATGGTTTGATTTCTAAATTTCTGTGTAAAAATGTGCAATTGTTTTCTTTGCATTCTATAAGGATTCAGATTTTAGAATATCTGGTTGTTAGAAAAATGGCATTAGATTTTTACCGAGCATTATATGTACTTAATAGTTGATTTTAGCCAAATCTGTATAATTAACATATGGGCTAAAAGTTTGTGTGGACGAGTTCAGAGGTGAGAGTTACATATTATGTAATATTTGGTTGCATATTTTAAATACAATATTTCTGGCCAGAGCTCTGTTCTATGTGCCTATATGTTTCATATGTATATGCATGATTACTATATATTTTGTAATATCACACTAATGACATCTGTAATATCACATATCATCTACATTTTAGTCATTGATTTAAATAACACAACTATTATAATCTAATAAAGAATATGATGTGTACAATCTCTTTTCATATATGTGCTTCAGATTAGTAAAGCATTTCAGTTCAATTTTGCAAAGACAATGGAGGAAATTATTTACATTTTCCTTTTCTTTCCCATAATTTTATTGAGAAACAAATAGCAATGAGACAGTTTCAAACCAAATTGATAGGAC
>NDGM011076962.1:0-18951 GCA_002564305.1 Octomys mimax
TTGAAACTGTCTCATTGCTATTTGTTTCTCAATAAAATTATGGAAAAAATAAAATAAAATATTTTAAAAGATAAAAAAAGAAATGTAACTTGGAGTATAAAGTAGTTACAGTGAGAGTGTGTGCACATACTTAGATGTGAAAATATTTAAATAAGTAAATTAGTGAGTGAGGAAAGAGAAAAACTTCAGGGAAGATGAAACAAGATTCCCCACTCAAATATGGTGCTAGATAGGGACTTAGTTTTTAAAAACGCAGTAAATAAAGCAGAGTAAAAGAAAAAACTTGACCGTGGAGAAGTCTGGCAAAGACCATCTCAGCCGAGTGATTGAGGGTGACATCACAGTGATAAGGCATGTTGCTGCTACTCTGTGTCCCTGAGAAGGTGCTCTGAGAGGTGATGTGTTAAGAGTAGTGCTTAACTTCTGCAATCCGCGTTCCAAAAACCTCTAGCTCCCGTCTAAGCATAAGAAAAACAAGAGATAAATCCAAAGTGAGCGATGTACTACGAAAACCTTACCAGCAGCACTCAAAACTTCAGGATCATCCAAAAGCAGGCAAAGATGGAGGAACCATCACAGTTAAGAGGAGACTCAGAAGACATACGATTACAGTTGACACTATGTTCTGGATGGGATCCTGCAACACGAAATGGAATTGGGAGAAAAACGAGAATCTGAGTGAAATACAAAGCTTAGTTTTAAAAAAAGAAAACAATGAACGTTCATGAGTCTCCTGAATCGTTTCAAACAAGCCTAAGATTAGGGAACAAGAAGTAAAATGAATGATTTTTATTAACTGATTTTCCTTTTTCTAGGCTATTGGCTAACCCAGCATAAAAATGATATCTGTACACAGGCGACATTGCGGGAAACATCAGAGGTAATAGCGCTGCACTCTCAAGATGTTTTCGTTAAGAGCCAGCCAGATAGCTCCTTGGATTAAAGCCCCTGCTTAGACAGACCGCCATGCCAACCCTACCCCTGGGGCACGCTGAGATGGCGAACAAGACTGGGTGTGTGGTGCACACCTGTCATCCCAGTGCTTGGGAGGCTGAAAAACAGAAAGGATCACTATGTGTCTGATCTGTGTAGTGAGACCCTAAAGATCCTGTACTAAGTACATAAAATTTTTAAAAAGATGTATTTGTTGATGGTGGTGGTGGTTTTGTTTTGTTTCATTTCGTAGCAGGTATCGAACTCAGGGCCTTGAACTTGCCAGGCAGGTGCAGATGCTCAAGCCACTGAGCTATCTCCCCAGCCCTCCCAAAATGTTCTAAAAGTTGACTTAGGACTGGGGAGATAACTCAGTGGTCTTAGCACCTGCCTAGCAAGGACCAGGACCCGGGTTCGATCCCCAGTACCACACGCTGTACTGAACTCTGAACCCCAGAAGTACTGTGCCAGCAATCAAAACCGGACGTGGTGGCACATACCTGTAATCGCGGTGCTGGGGTAGCTGACACAGGAGGAGCACTATGAGTCTGAACAGCATAGCTAGACTCTGTATGAAATAAATAAATAAATGATTTTCTTGAAGTTTACTGACTTTATGATAGTGTTTATACATATAAGCTATTTAAATAAGCAAATGAAGAACAGAATCTTGGTGCCAGTGAGATAGTTCAGCAGACTAAAGCACCTGCTTAGGCAAGCTCAGGCAAACTCAGGCAAGCTCAGGGACTGCAGTTCAATCCCCGGCACCACATGCTGCACCAGCCCTGCCCCCAGGGTAGGCTGAGCCAGCGAGAGTCTGGGCATAGTAGCGCACACCTGTAATCCCAGCACTGGGGAGGCTGAAAGTAGGAGGATCACTACAAGTCCAAGCTGCATAGTAAGACCCTGCAACAACCAAATACATTAAAAAAGAAAAGGAAAAACAGAATCTCAACTACACTAGGACAATTGTCAAAACCCTTGCTAGTGTGAACCACTATGAAGAAATAACAATAGTAAATATTGGCAACATTTTACTTAGCACTTATTACATTCCAGGAGCAATCATGAGCCTTCTAGGTACATTAACTATTTAAATCCTACAACAGCATTGGCATTATTATCTCTGTTTCACTAATGAAGAGAGTGAGGCACTGACAGGTACCTGGTCCATACCTCTCTGCTCCATAGTCATGCCAGTGAGTGACAGAACCCTCTTCTGAAGGTAGGCTTCTGGCTCCAGAGCATGGAGATTGGCTTCTTCGGTGGGCTGCATGCCATCCCCTTTCTCCCGAGCCCTCTATCAGGACTGCCAGTTGTCAGTCCATCAAAACTGCCACATATGCCAAGTCTCACCTTGTTGGCCACCACCGCTAACTCGGGGAACACTTACCAGAATCTCTGAGTACACAGGTCAATTTCGTAACCATGGCAGTTCCACTCTCCAGGATACAGACTGAGACAGCTTGGCTTGCAGGGTGTGTAGAGTGAGTATTAGAGGCTACAACACTAGTGGAAGGAGAAGGTGAAAGCAAGAAACCAGAGGAGAAGCCCAGGGAGATGAGGAGCTGAACAAGAACCTCAGCCCACTCCACAGGGGCCCCAGAGCTGCCCCTAGGTGAGCCACGGTGCCACGCTCTCTGCAACAGAATGATGAGTTACCTGGTCACCTTCCCACAGTCAGCATGGATCGAACTCTGGCGGTTTCCCCAGCCTGCACAAAGACGTGTGTCCTGTGTTCCACAGGGGCAGGTTCACCCACGTAGGTCTACTTATAATGAACTTTAGTCAGTCTGATTTTATCGGACCAGTACCTCCCTTGTACTCTGTGTCATGCATGAAATTTAAAATTCTATCATTAGAACATTTATCCTAATTTGAAGCTTTTTTTTCTCATCAAAACACTGTTACTAAATTACAAAGACCCCTCCAAAGAGGTCATTTAAACCAGTTTCAGCTCACTTTAGTGAACATTAACTGATTATAGCTGACAGCAAAGAAAAGAATACTTTAGAAGAGAAATGGAGCTCTAAAAGAAGAGAGGGTGCCAAAAGCCAACACTATCTTCTTTCTCTGCCTCCCTGAGCAGCAGCACTGTCCCGAGTTTTCATAAGGAAGCTGTTTTCTTCCTTTTTCCTACTTACCATTTTAGTGCCCGCAGGCTTCTAGAAAACAACATAAAGATATTTCATCGAATGTCATGTGATTCATAATTGCATTGCAGCACATGAGATGGAGTCTAATTATTTCTTCAAAGCTGATGCCTTTCCAATTGGACAATGTGTATTCCCACTTGGTTCTCTACGATTTCTGCTACATAATGCCAGAGAAATATGCTTAGCAAAGTCCCCGAGACAAACTTTGGTCCTAGCTGATCATGGACTCCCACAAATATAATCAAAGATGTAATATGTGTCCTTTTAGTTACAGATGTCAGTGCAAGCTGAAGATCTGAAAACTGCTGGTAACCAATTGACAGCAGCTGGAGCAAATTAGAGCTCCTTGCAAAATTAAAAAAAAAAAAAAAATTTAAAGAGGAAGGAAGTAATGAAACAACCAGCTCTAGGCAAGCCATATGTGGCAGCCCAAATCTTTATTAATGGAGGTACATTTACAGGCTAAAGGGAATTTAGTTTCTATTGCAAATCTCTATACAGTAGCTCTACGCACAAATTGTAACCCTTTGCTCTCAAGGTGAGTTATTCTCCCCCCAGAAAATAAATCTGCACAGTGATTGGAAGGCAATGTCTATAGCAGCCTTATCCCCTCACATCTGAAGGAGTGCATGTCATTTGTTACACTCACTCGTTGCTTTTTGAACATCTGAGGAAAGGTTACGTTTCACTAACACTGGGAAATGTAACTAGCTATAAAGAATATTCAAAGAAGCTGACATACACAGAGCGCACCAAAAATAATGTATACTCACTTCAGGAAAAAGAAAAACTTGCAAGTATATTTGAATACTAAATTTATCAAGACATCATGAGGTTAGTAAAGTTACCTTTGGCCCCCATGACTACATGAGGTGCTCAAAGTGATAGCCATTAGCTTCCAGACACTTATTAGTACAGTGAACTCTTGCTTGGGCAACGCTGGTCATCGAGATTGCTGCACTCGGGTTTTCAATTTCTTCTCTCAGGGCCAGCAGTGTAGTGGGTTTTCTGCAAAATACAACATCCTCTGGGGATCCCCATACAAGGGTAACACCATGTGTTGAAAAAAAACCGCCTCATATTATGTTTCTTTTCCTGAAGTGTGTATACATTTCTGGACAGACTTTGTATATGTTGACCAGAACTGAGATTTATAGTAATTTATCAAACAGGTACCGAAGCTTGAAACACTGACAATAGGTCAAAAGCTACTATTCCCTTAATGTTGTTAATGATCTATATGGAGTCACATTTTCCATGTATATGATGAGATTTTGGCTAGGGATTATATATGCCATATATGGGCAAAAAAGTAGATCCATGGAAATTTGCTTTCTCAGATGGCACTCAGAATGATCCTCCAAATGAGCACACCATGTACCAGCTCTATCTGTGCACAACACAAGTGAAAGGATCATATAAATGTCATAGAAGTCAGCTTGCCCTGAGTTAAAGACATCGTATTACAGAAATACATGCACGCCACATTAAAGCAACACTACTTATAATGATTAAATCTTGGAAACAACCTGTATGTCCATCAGTGCATGAGCTAATAATTAAAATGAGGTTTTCATACAAAATAGAGCACTGCCACGCCCTAAGGAAGGGTAAATTTGAGTCACCTGTAGGAAAGTGGATACACTTAGAGACAATAATATTAAGTGAAATAAATCAGAACTCCGAGTTTAAATACCACGTGATTTATCTTATATAAGAAGTCCAAAATTTAAAGAGCAAAACAGAAAGAATAGGAAGCAGGAAGATGGATGATTTTCAAGTAGGAAGGGGATCAAGAGACAGTGGGAGGGCAAAAGAAGAGAGGGAAGGGGAAGTAAAAAGAATTAAGATGCACATGTGCCAAGTCCCCACAGCAGGCCCAGTCATTAGGGGCTACAAGCATGCACTAAACAAACGTCAGCTTGACCTCACCAAGTTCTAGCGAGCTGCCTTGTGACTTAAGATTTGCTCCATTCCCAGACCTGGTCCTGCCCTTTAGAACACACTTCATCCCCAAATACATTTTTCAGAGTTAGTCCAGTGCAACAGAAAACATAGTGTGGAAAAAATTAAATTGAGATCTACAATACCTTATTTTTGTCAATACAGGGAGCTGGAGAGATAGCTCAGTAGAATAAGTGCTTGCCTGGCAAGTGCAAGGGCCTGAATTCAATCCCCAGCTCTGAAAAAAAAAAAGTGTATCAATATCATTTATTTCTGATTGCCAGCCGCATGCATAAGCTTAATTTCTTCTAGTTCTAGCACTCTATCTGGCTGGTCTATATGCAAAAGCAAAGCAGATCTCAAAGTGTCTCTTAAAATTACTCAGCCCTTTATTCTACATTGATTTCTAACACTTTATTATGATATAGTAAAATGCCATTAAATAGTAATGGAAAATATGAAGATTACCCAATTATTCCCATTATCTGTAAGCTAGTGTTGTGGGTAAAAACTATATCACAATTCTTACAGTAATACTCAAATACTGGTAGAAGTATATTTTTTAATCTACCATAGTTGAGGTCCGCTTGCTCATATTTCTCATCATCATCTATGATTTCAGAAGAAATAATCTGACTTTAAGATTTCCCTTCCAAAGCTAAATCCGCTGCTCTTTGACTCTGCCAAATGCTGGTGATAGAGGTTGCTTTTAAACATTTGAAGATACCGGCAAAATAAAAATCCTCCAATCACTAATCATCCGTATACACGTCTCTCTGGAACACTCCATTACCAACGCAATAAAAAATGATGGTGCTTTTGAGTACAGCATCAGTATTTATATAGTGTCGATAGTTTTACTGTTGAACATGTTATTATGTTTATGCCTAGCCGTTATATAGCAGTGTTGCCCGTTTAGTGATGACATACTATAGGGTAGTACTCTTATGGTAAACTAGCCGCTAATAACTCACACACTAGCATCATCTTGATATGGACAGCCTGATACTAAAAATCCTATTAGCCACAACATTAAATGATCTTCTGCACATTTCTTACTCCAGGATAAAAATATTCTGAGGTCAGCCAATTCAAAGTTGAAACTGCTTCACGATTATGTTCTTCCTTATTCTTAGTTACTAAATTAAATCTCATATGTAGCTTTAATTATCCCACACGCTTAGATGCTCAACGTTCTCTGTATGTAAGTTGTGATGTCCACAGGTGTTCTGAACCATAAGGGACACTGACTGCATAGCTGCGAATCATGTGGTTCCCTTAGTAGGTCTTTTGCAAAGTTTCTCCGTTTTCTTCACTGTTTTCAGCATGTGTGGGACAGAATTACTTCAACATATGGTATGTGCCTAGCAGAAGTTTCACTACTCTGTTTTATTAAAAGCGTGGAGAGTGTGATTTCCAATCCTTTATAATTTCCGGATTTACTAATTAAATTGCTTCAATCGTGTCAAAGGCACTTTTTATCACTTAGAATATTGAAATCAGCCCTTTCTGGAGAACAAAGTCAATCAGAAGAACTCTAAAAGCATGAAAAAGTGTTTCCTGTGTTCAGATGACTTAAAAGGAGCTCAAAGGAAATTCACCAAATTTAAATAAAAATTCATTATCCTAAAGAAAATAAGGCTGCAAATTACAGCCAGAGTAGCCAACACCGTGAAAGCAAGTCTTCGGCAAAAGGCAGCCCTACCTACAAGGATGTATCCTGCTCCTGTTCTTAGTCTCCTTCATGCCCCAAGTCGACCTATCTGCTTAGTAGGTACCTGCCAAGATAGAAAATCTTCTTCAGGTAACATAGCTAAGCAATGATGTGGTCAGGTATGCTAGACCAGGAAAATAGGAACTAAATTTTTTAAGGATTTATCTGTAGCACACACGATCCTCTGCATCTCATATCATTTAGCCCTCACAAAAACTGAGCAGAGTGACATAACAGGATGTTTCTGTGCTTTATATGCTATAGGCTAGCATATAAACTGTGATTTAAATCCAAATGATGCCAAACACCCTACTTTTTCATTAATCATGCTGTATCATACCACACTACACAAATTGCTACTTTACATAAAGTATAAAAAAATCAGGTCACACTGTATCATACTGTACAAGTTACTACTTTTAAGTAAATTAGAGTATGTTAAAAAATAAATTTGGTCATAAGAAATACAATTCATTCTCTTTGAAGATTTAGAAAACATATTTGTCATGTGTCAGGGTCTTTACACACATTAGTTGTTCTTTCATTATCTATATATCAAAGATTTGTGATTAACAGCATGACAAAGAATATGTCAGTACATGTAAATTCTATTTATGGTACATGACGAATTGTGGACTTAAAAAGACATCTGATATGGGAGCCGAGGAGATGGCTCAGTGGAATAAGTGCTTAGCTGGCAAGCGCAAGGGCCTGAGTTCAATCCCTGGTTCCGCCAAAAAAAAACCAAAAAAAGACATCTGAATGACTCTTTCATGCTTGGGTATTATACAACGACTTCTCATCAAGAGTGAACGTACAAAAAAAAGAGTGAGTGTACAGGATTGCTTGCACATTGGTTTCATATGAACCCTTTATAACTCTTAATACACAGAACATGGCATGCACATCATCATAGTTACCTCCTAAACTCCAGAACACACTGAATCCAACTAACATCTAAAGCCTAAGAACTGCTGTTTTTATATCCCTAATTAGACAATGACCTAGGATAACACCCAATATCATCCAAAGAAATAAATGGTTTCATTTATTGTTTGTCCAAATTCTCAATCTAAAGGTAATCAAAGCCACTTTCACCACATTAACACTGATGAATGAAAACAGCACTCAGCTTCTCTAAGCAGAATTTGGATTTTTAAAAAAAATCTTTAATGATTGAAAGTTTTCCTTACCCAACAAGATAGTTTCTTGAACAATATCCTCTTTCCCTCAGACTATGAGATGAAGAGAGGTCTGGAAGATGGAGCTTCCTCTAATTCACAGCCTTCACAGCTGCCTCATTTTCCTGGATGACCATGATTTCCTGCACCCTACACCTGAATCTCAGTGGATGTGCTCATTCCATGGTGACCACAAAGTTTGAGGCATTTGTGTGTTTCAGTATCTTCGTATTCTGCACTTCAATCATGTTAGAATAGGCATGCTGAAGGATGGGGGAGAAAGTTTAATCATTTTCACAGATTCAAGTGAATCTACCCAGCTCTTGGGAGGATGAAAACAGGAGGATCACTACAAGTCTGATCAGTGTGGTGAGACCTTGTAGTCCCAGTACTAAATACATTAAAATAAATAAATAAATAAAATGAGTCTAGATCCATTGGCATTTTAATCACAATCCAGATATCTGCCAAGATAGAAAATCTTCTTCAGATGACATAGCTAAGCAAACCATAAACTCTTTCTGGTTTACAGAAATCTGATGAAAGATCTCCTGCTTAATATACTGCAAAAACTAGGAAGTATGCAGCCATTAATATCAACGACATAGATAGACGGGGGTGGGGGCGGGAATCCCACATTCAGATTTATTAATAGTCCAGGAGGTGCAGAAAAAGCAAACATTAAGTTTTACATATAACAGGAATCTTCTGATTTACTTCAAACTTTCAAGGGCTATTAGTACTTAAAATAGAAAAATGGCAACTTAGAAAAGCAAGGAAGGTACATTAGTTTGCTAGTGTGGCCATAAAAGACTGAGCTGCTGAAACAACAGAAACGTATTTTTTTTTCTCTCAATTCTGGAGGCCAACATTTCAAAATGAAGATTCAGGAATGCAGGCTCCTTATGGCCTCTCTCCTTGGGTAGGAGAAGGCCATCTTTGACCCATCCTCTTCCCACATCCCTCTGTCCAAAATTCCTCTCTCTATAGAATACCGTACTGAATAAACTCCTACCCTAAAAATCACATTTAACTCAATTACTTCTTTAGAGATTCCACCTTTAAATATAATCTCGTGATGAGTTGTGAATTTCAGGGAGATACAATTCACCCCATAACAAAAGAACTTGGCAAGTCTAATCTCGTTCCAAGGCACCCTCTGCCCTCTGGTTGTAAATGATGTAGTGTAAACTCACCCACCGTAAAAAGGGAGATGAGCACCGAAGATACAGATCCCAATGATGTTGCCATTGTTACATGCAGACTGTGATAGTATTAAAAGAAGTCTGAGTTGATAGGGAAATAACTTTATTATGAAAACTTTCAGTAAGAATTTAAAGGTTTAATACCAATTTTATGAAGGGAGAAAAGAAAGCTGTTTTAGAGAAAAGCATGCACATATGACCTACTCACAGTTGGATTGTTATGTTGACATAGACATTACAGATACTTTCATCTTTTTATTCTATTACTGAGTGCCTACTGAGTGCTGCACTATAACCTAAGTCAATGTAACAGTGTTTTGTTTTCTGGTGAATGACAGCTATTCAAGAACCAGCCCTTTGGCAAGGCAATGTTAACTCTCTTTTTGTTTTAATTGTTTAGTTACTTCTAGTTTATATCAAGAATAGGCAACATAAATTTTGGCAAATTTTCAAATGTAACATGTGTAGGAAATAATTGCACATACATATGTATGTCATCACCCTTTGTAGTCAAAAATATCATGCCTGAAATGAAGATTTCCCAAGTGCTTCCATGTGTTTGGAATACTAATTATCGATGGGTGCCCTTTTCTCAGTGACAATATTTGGGATAGCAACAATCACTATTGAAATCTGGAGCCCTCACTGGTGCCTTGAAATTTACACTCAGATTGTTCCACTTAATGACTCGGAGGATTCATATCTGACTTTCCCTTTAGCTCTGGATTTGAACAGCATTCATAAGGAACATAACAAAAACGATGGCTATAAATCATGCATCCTCCTGAAGAACTTTAGTCTTCTCCCAAAAAGAAGTGTTAAACAGATGACCTTGGCTAAGTGAGGGCCTTTCAGGCTACCAACTGGTTGCTGGCAATTCTGTGTCATAAGTTTTCAGGTAGTTAAATCCAATTTTCAAAATGTCATCTTCAAGCTTCAAAGCTTGGTAGGGAAATTGCAAAACCCACAAAAGGCAAAATCACTATAATACAGGTTGCCTCTGTTCGATCTTAATGGACGCCTATTACTCATGGACCACGTGACTTGGAAAATCTTTGTCAGTACAAAATTGCGAAGTGATTTGAATGTAACACAGATGCCACAGAAAGCAAAGATCGACATTTTTTTCAAATTGAAAACATGTACTTGTTGCCTAGTACAGAGATAAAAACTTGGCTGATGAAGTATCCCAAATTGACTTATAAAACTCTAGAAAACAAACAACTTTTCCTTACACAGCTCATTTCTCATCACTGAGCTCTGGCAGGGAAAATTCTTTCTTTGAAGAGATGATCTGATGAAGAAAAGGTTTTATTGCTCTATTTCATGAAAACCACTGTTTGCGTCTCTAGTGCAATGAAAAGTCAAAATTAATAAGAGAGCAGAAGAGTTAACATACTAGAAGTTTCCAAAGGTCTTCTAGAGATAATTAATGGGTCAGATGAGAGTGCTGACTGTTTTCCATAGAATTTTTTCCTATAAGTGAAGTCACCCTAGTATTACCAGCAAATGTCAATGCCATGCAGAGAGTAGATAAATTTAGAGTGAATTATTTTCCAGTTAAACAGGGACCCACAGTGAGTTGATAATAACACAATTTGCACACCATTCAGAGTATGATAATGGTAATTGTTCTTAGGCTGAAAACAAGTATTTCTTCACATGAAGAGCAGGGCAGGCCCTAATATAGCCCTTCCCACACCTACACAGTACCAGGAAGGTAGTTACATGTTTGTGACGCTTGCCCAGCTTACCCAAGAGGAAGGCCCATTTGGAGGTATAATTACATTCAAAAGTGTTCAACCCCTTATTTTCAGCTGAAAATACAGTGTTCAATACTAGGTATTTGAAAGCAGAGAAAGAATAGAACATCTTTTCATCTTCAGCTGATGGTTGATGTCTCTGTTATCTGAAACTTCTGAAGCTGTTTTAATCATGGTAGAGCACTGGCTTGCAACCTGCTTGCACAGTGGAACCACCCAGAGAGCTTTAATAAACTGATATCTGGGATCCACCTCCAGAAATTCTGATTTAAGTGATCTCGGGTGTGGCCAGGCATTGAGATTTTTAAAAGCTCCCCAGGTGATTCTGAAGAGTAGATGAGGTTCAGAAAGGCTATTTAAAAAAAAAAGGAAAGGAAAGAAAGAGAAAGGAAACTGTCAGATGGCATTTAGTAATTGACAGCTATAAAAGTTGTCTACCTCTCATTTTAGTAGCATCATAAGTCACATAAGTTATTATATAAATTATATCATATAAAATTATCATACAATAGAATTTTTTAGCTAAAAGGGACTCGAGAGATCATTTCTTTCACCAATTCTATCAGGGGTTCTTGAACCCCTAGTAGTCCATTAGGTGGCATACAAACTTCCTGAAACTCCAGGCATGTGCTTTTGTTTCAAGAATCGTATCCATAGATTCTGTTCAGCTTATTTATTTTTTAATGCCCTGGCCTTTCAGTTAAGAACAATTTACATGGTTTAAGATCCTCAATTTGCAGACAAAGAGACTGCATACTAATTTAAAAATAAAAAAGAATGTGTTCCTCAGCTCCCTATCCAAGACACCTCAGAACCAAGCCCATGATGGCCCCATCTTTTTACACAAAACAGTAGCAAAAGTGAAAAGCCCCAAATAAATGATTGCTTTGATGAAATCAAGATTTTCACCAGGTAGCTGAAGTTTCCAAAACTATAGAAGCAGTGATATTTTCAAAGAAGCTTTCCCTGGATTTCACAGAGGGGAGTTCACAGAATATGCCCCTCAACTAAAAACTAAGCAGTTGGGAAGATTATTAGAAGTTTTTCTAACATCTGATTTTTTTTCTGCTCTCTTGATCCTGACATACGCTAGCAGAGGTTTTTGAAAGTTCTCTCCATAGTTCCACAGACTAAATGCCTGCTTAGGCATGTGCAGGGACTAGGATTTGATTCCAACGCCACAAGCCGCACTGGCCCTGCATCTGAGCATGCTGAGCCTGCCAACAAATCAGCATCATGGTACATGCCTGTAATCCCAGAGCTGAGGAGCCTGAAAACAGGAGGATCACTAGGAGTCCACTCTGCCTATTGAGACCCTATACCAAATACATTTTTTAGAAAAAGTTCTCTCCAACAGGTATACATAATATTAGAAGTACTTTTTTTCAAGAATTCTATACAAAGCCAACAAGACAGACAGATAGAGAATCGGGAGTTAAGGGAGTTAAAACCTACACTGTGTCTAGATGATTTCTATAGAAATTATGATGTAGTCATGACCATAACAAAGTGAAATGACTATGGATTTGGGAGATCAAACTGAATTTAAATTTCAGTCCAGCTACTTCTTAACTTGTTGATCTTAAGCAAAGTACCTAAACTTAGCCTCAATTTCTTCTTGGTGATAGGATTTGTTGCTTCTTCCTCTTAGGGTTAGTGTATTGAAGTAAACTACCTAACAGAGTAGCTTGAATATTATACATACTCAAATACAATTCGACTCTCTCTTAATACCCTCCAAAGTCTGTGCTTGTTTGTGATACTGGAAACCAAACTCAAGGCACCTTGTGTCTGCTGAACAAGCACTTTGCCACTGAACTATGTCCCCAGCCCAAAAGCTTAAGTTCTTTTCTTATAGACCATGAAACTTTCCAGAAATGTCCTATTCTTCCTCATCTCAGTACCAGTAAGTAAAATGAGCTTTTCTCTTATTCCTAAATCATGCAAAATTACTTAAATGGTCTTTGGTTTCTTGATTGTTTTTAAGGTAGACTTTATATTTATTCACTGAAGCTTTTAAAATCCAGAGCAGAAAATATTGCAGTAATGAATAAAAGATGTTGAATACTTTCTTCTCATGTGCTTTGAATTCTTACTCCAATTGCAATACTAGGTCAAAAATTGATATCATAGATTGAAAAGAAAGAGAGAAAGGTAAAAGACAAATCTAAAAAGGAAAATGGGAAAATAGAAGAAATTTAGAATATAGGTGAAGTATGTTTATACCTAAACACTTGCCAGGGAAGCACTTATTCCACTGAACCATCTCCCCGGCCTACAAAGTAATATTTAGTGATTCATTTTTCTCATTAAATATGAAAACAGAATTGTGTTAGGCCAAGTGTGGGTGAGGTGTGTGATCAATATTTTGCAACACATTGTTTCAGCCTTTGGGGGTTTATTTTATCATGAAATCTGAAATCGTGCACTAACAATGTAAAAGCGTGAGAGTATTTAGTAAAATGTTATGGATATATAGATTTTATTTAGTGGATGCTATAAACACTAACAGCAATAAGTATTCATAAAGGAGACACTGAACAACTGAGGAAAGTAAGTCTTGACCTAGGATAGAAATGAATGGAAAATGTCAATTCAAGGATACGAACTTGAAAGTCACTCAAGAATGCAGGTATTGATAAGAGACCACGCACACCAGAAGATAACACACTGTGAAATAGTGAAAAAGGTTCTAAGCCAGGAGGCCAAAATTCTAAGGTTGGGATTTGTTCAAGGAGTATTGAAAAAAGGCTTTACCAGAGAGTGTTTTGAAATTCTAAGGGATACAATCATGAAAGCAATTTATGTCATAACCACATCGTGCAACCCCTTCCCTCCAAAGAGAATGCATTTCCCTCCGAGACAGTGGGCACATTCAGGGCCTTCAGGACAAAATAATTAATAACAGAATACAATTCTTAAGACTTTCCCCAAGAGTATAAATAGAAATTAAATCAAGGAAAGTCTAAATAATGACTCATATTTAAGTTTCCTTCTTTTTTGTTTTATATACTTGTTTCCCAACAATTTGAAAAATTCTCCAAAATTTCAAACTAGCCTGAGACTGTGCACGTGAAAACAAACACTGTTGTGCTTCAGTTTGGTGGGTCTAAGCTTAATGTACAGTTACTGTCCACATTCAATGCTGAAAGGCGCATGGGTATAGAGTCACATTTTAATTTATCCATCTGCTTGAAAGTGGAACACTCACAATTGTTTGCCAAACAAAAGAATGACACACAAAAATTTTTTATGCTTACATTGTTCCACTTGGCAAAACTCATGTTTTCTGTACTTCTTAAGAGATGGCCACATGTTCCCAGTGATTCTCATTCCTGAATTTCTTATATTAGCAAGTTTCTAGGCCAGAGCCATAACTCAGTCAGATCTCAAAACAATACTTTTGCGTAGAATATTGTCAAGCGCTCATTTAAACTTTAATAAGAAGACAACATAAATGATTCTTACGTTTCTGGGGGGAAAGAAACTAAATATTATTTTCCTCTCAACCTTGCTGGAGGTTGACTTCTAAGACAAAGCAGCCCTCCCCAGTTTCCCTTGCAAAGCCCATGTAAACATCTTGAAGCAAAGGAAATCAACTCAGCTACTAAGACCAAGACTTGTGTTCTTGTCCTATAAATACTAGTCTGCTCTGGCTATGACCTTCCACAGAAAGGGTGACATATCAAATATTGTATAGGTGCTTACTTCTTCCTTGTACATAGGAAAAATCAGGGGTGTGAGCACAAACAAGTGAAGGAGGAGTAGATAAGCAAAGCAGTTAAATATGAAGGGAAAGGAAACTAAAATAAGAGTAAATAAGAGATGGAAACTGCACACCAAAAGAAATAAAAAGAATGAGATAGAGAAGTAATGTTGCTTCTAGCTGTGTTAAGCACTATTCCTTGTTTCTCCTACTTAAAGCACCACTGGTGCCTTTGCAGAAGTTGCTTTCTCTTTCCAAAGTTGAGTGCAATTTATCTTAAAGGCATCTTACTGGTTAATACATCTTTACAATAAACACTCTGCAAAGTGTAAAGAACTGAAGAAATAAATTGAAGTGGCTTTTAGTAGTGACTGGGGGTACCAGATTGACAGCTTTGGAAACGGATGGCTTCTTTTTCTCCCAAGAATAGATACAGCCTGATAAACAGAGGTGTAAGATTCCCCAAACTGCTCTTTCAATATGCCTTCACCATGACAAACTAACAGCTGCAAGGGAGAAAGAGCAAGTCCTTTCCCAGCCAGATCTCTGCAGACCCTGCTCAAAAGCTGCCATTTAGCACCAAGGTGAAGGGGATACTTTCCTTACTACCAGCAAAACAGAAGCAACTCACTTATTTCACTTGGAACAGTGAACAATCAAATCAGATAGTAATAACTTTTGACTACCCTCAGCTGCACTGGATTCAAGGCACTGAACTTAAAGGAAAAGCTAAGTTGAGTTTCCCATTACAGTTTCCCACTGCATCTAGTCTTCTAACAGTCCCCAGCACTAAATCAGGTAATGCAGTACAGTGTCGCTATTTTATCTGGCTCTCCCAAAGTTATTTGAAATGAGTACTCTACCATCCATGAAATCAAATGAATCTCAGGGACATTTCTATTTATGCAGCGTGAGGGGGATCTTTCAAAAGAGAAAGGAAAACCATAAAAAAGGATGGAGTGTTTCCAAGAGAACAAGTAACATGCATTTCCCTTTCCTAAAGAAAAGGAGCAAGTATGTGTGAAAAATTGAGGGGCATAAGTTAAAGTGCAATCTTAACATCATTTATTTATGTGCTGAACTTAAGAACCAAGAAAGTCATCTTCATCACGTAACCCTAAAACGAACAAAGACCAGTATAACACAACTATCAGATTACAGTCAAGAAATGTTAGAAAACATATGCTTTGTTTATCTTATACTTTTCTAAACAGTCATGCACAGCTTTTCTTTGTTCCAGGAATCATTCAAGCATATAATAAGAGTTCCCGCAAGTTGAAACCTCCTGTATCTGGTTATTTTCAGGGAGTTGTAAACCTGCTGCTGCCAAGTCAGTAGTTTTCTTATGTTGCCAGCAAGCCTAGGAGAAAAAAAAAAGTCATCATTCCAATTCTCGTTAGAAAAGAGCTTCTTCATCTTCAGCCCCTTCCATTAACCCTCATTAACACTTTGCATTTACTTTTAAAACAATTTTAAATACCCATGGCATTTGCAAGGTAGAATGCACTCCTACAGCAGGCTGTAGGTCTCACTGATTGTTCCCTCAGCTATTATAATTTCTCTTTCTGGCTTTCTTCCCTCCTTGCATCCCAGAGCTAAAAGGCAAATTTATAGGTCTTGAGGGACTTCAACTCTTTCTTTCTCATGTGCTAAACTTGTCTCGTCTTTACTTAATTATACGTGTATTCATTCACTCATTCATTCATTCCTTCATTCATTCATTTGGACACTTACATAGCATTTGCTTCAGACTTCACTTGCCTTACCTACACATTGAATGAAATTCAAAATTAAATACTATGCAGTAGAAAAACCATCAAAACAGAAATGTTGGACTCTAGAGTCACCTATCAATTATGTGACCTTGAGCAAGTCACTTACATTCCCTATCTGTACCTCTCTGATACTACAAGTTGGGCTATATTATGTCTGAAATCCCTCACAACCCTGAGATTCTAAAAGTTTATTGCCACCGCAGGAATTCATTGCAAACAGACAAATCCATATAACTATGCTAATAACTTTGAGATGCTCATTCCAGGATATTTATATTTTCAATGGTTGAATATAAAGGTTCTCCTGAAGGTATACTAGGAAAATTCTAATTTGGATCTCTTTAGTAGATCATATTATTGGGTCATATTATTTAAGGGTTAGGAATATATAGCTCAAGGGCATAAGCTCCTGCCTGGCAAACGCAAGGTCCCAAGTTTGATCCCTAGTACCACAGGAAGAAAAAAAAAAGTATTTGAGAAAAGAATTGTTGAAATTCAATTTAGGAGATTAGCTTTATGTATTTTTCTCTACTGGTCAATTTGAAGTCTCCAATTCATCTTTACATTCCACTTTTATCCACTCTTCAAAATGCCCAATAGAAATGCTTTCAGTTGACACGTGGCTTTTATAGTTAAATTCAATAATCTGTTTTCCTCTTCATCTTACTGGATCCATGCTCAGCACTGGACATACTGGATCACCCCTTCCTTAATGTCCTTTCTTCCCCAGCATCTATGATTCGCACACGTTTCTACCTGCATCTCTGGTTACCCTCATTCTCTCTGCTGACCGCTCTTCTTCACCCCATGCCTTAATGCTGGGGTTTCTAATGCAGAACTGAGTTTGTGGTCCTCTTCTCCATTTGGACTCACCTCTTAGGTGATCTGATCCAACCTTATGGCTTTAAATTCATACGTGTGTCACAAAATCCTAAATTCATATCCAGCCAAAACCTTTTCCTGAAATCCAGACCTGTAGAACCAGATGACTAATTGGTCTTAAAAAGAATTTCTGATATTATTGTCCAAACCAAACTCAAATAGTTCAGTTCATGGACAGTCATCTTTTTAGATAATATGCCCAAAATAACTTGGGGTATTCATATCCCCCCCTTTTTGACACTGAACATCTTATCAATTAAAATATTGGCTCTAGATTTAAAATAATCCAATTATTCCTCACTATTCCCTAGAGGAGCCATGATCATCTCTCCTGGAGAGCGTCAGCAACTTCATAATATACTCTGAGTGATCTTTTATAAACACTAACTCCAGGGCCAACCAGATAGCTCAGTGGACTAAAGCAGCTGCCTAGGCAGATGCAGTGACCAGTGTCTGGGGCCAGTCTCCAGCGTGCCATGCCACTCCCACCCCTGGGGCAGGCTGAGAAAGCTATTGATACTGGGTGTGGTGGCACATGCCTATAATCCCAGCACTTGGAAGGCTGAAAACAAGAGAATCACTATGATTCTGATCTATGTGGTGAGCCCCTGTAAACGCTGTACTAAACACATTTTTAAAAAATAATAAAAAAATATAAAATAAAAACACTAACTCAGATCCCCCAGTGGGTTGCCAACATTTTCATGATACCTTGCACAGCTGTCTACGAGTCTGGTCCTCCATACATCCTCAGACTTACCTCCTATCCTCTGCTTTGCACCACTCTGCTCCATTTACACAGGCTTTCTCACCTGTATATGGTTAGATTTTTTTTCTCAATGCAAAATGGACAGCGTTGGTGCTAGCTTTACTTCTTCATGCAGATATTTGTTTCTCCTTCTCCTCCAAGCTCTCCTCTTGTCAACGAAGCCTACCCCGATCATTTGATTTAATGCTGCAAACTGCTCCTCAGCCTGTCCTGATCCTCCTTACACGAACTTACAGGTCCTTTTCTGTAGCACATCCAATCTTTTATTATTATACTCCTTCTTCTACTGGTTGCTTATATTCTGTCTCTTCATGGTAAAATGTCAGCTACAAGACAGAATTTTATGCCTTTGTTAGTTGATGTATTCCAAGTACCTGGAACTGTCCCAGGCACCTCATAAACACTTCCTTGCTAAATGAATCAATGAGTGAGTGGATAAGGAAAGAAGACCAGCCCTTTAGCCTTCAGATTATGATCAACATCATAAGAAGCTACATAAGAAATTCTTAAAAATGGATCAAAGTACTAAATGATAGAAATATGTTCCTGTAAGATAAAAGGGGTAAAACTTTTGAAGACATAGATGTGGGCAAGGACTTTATGAACAGAACCTAGATTATATACTAGTATTGAGCATCAACAAATAGCATAACATCAAATTTAAAAGCTTTTGCACACCAAAGAATATAAACGAGAGTAAAAAGATAGTCTATATAATGGGAAAAAAACTTTGTCTTTTATTCCTCAGATAGAGAACTAACATTTAGAATATATATATATATATATATAGATATAGATATAGATATAGATATAGATATAGATGGCAATTTGTAATAGTAGGTTTATGCTTGGAGTGCCCATCATTCTGGTCTTCTGAATACAGGCTGCTTGTCATGACATGACAGTTGCTGCTGTGCTGTCTC
>NDGM011076977.1:0-14669 GCA_002564305.1 Octomys mimax
TTATATTTTAAAAATAGGATAAAGAATTATATACTTCTCATGTTTGCACATAAGTCCAAAATAAATTTGTATTTCTTGAATGGCCAGTAATGTTGAACATTTTTTCATATATTTATTGGCCATTTCTACTTCTTCATCTGAGAAGTATATATTCATTTTAGATGTCCATTTTTAAAAAACTTTATTTCTTTATATTTAAGAGTATAAAATTGTTTTAAAAAATTAGAAACAATACAGAATTTTACTAAACAACATGCTAGGAATTCAACAGTAGTTATATTAAATATTGTCTTCAAAATAGTTGCTCAGATTACCATATATAAGCATGCAGAATTGGTCAAAAAAATAAAAAGAAGAAACAAAATATAAGAACTATTCCTTTCAATAGAGTAGTAGAACTCAGCAGTATAATTATCCGAGCTATCCTGTATATATAAATATATGTATTTTGTGTTCCTTTCTTTTTTTCCCCACATCTCAGTGTTTCCTTGCCTTTGAAGAGTTTCTTTTTCTTTTACCCTATCTGTTGTACCTTTTGGATTTTATTTACTCTTTTAGGTTCTTACAGTAGAGAGACAATACGACATTTACAAATGTGGGATCTGATTTACTTCACTTATGAGTATGGTCTCTAGTTGTACCCAATCACCTGTAAAAGCCTCGAATTTATCCTTTTTTATAGCTGAATAATACTCCATTATATAAAAATGCATTTTTAAAATCTAGTCCTCCATTAATGGTCATTTGGATTGTCAGTGCTGTGACAGATTGCACTGCTATAAATGGGTGCATGTAGATATCACTGGTTTGATGTTTTCAGTTTTTCTGGAAAAATACCTAGAAAGGGAATAGCTGGGTTGAATGGGACATCTAGTCCTAGTTTTTTTAGGAATCTGTACACAGAATACCCTGGTACCAAAAAGAGAAAGACTCAACCAAGAAAGAGAACTACAGGCCAATCAATCTCCCTAATGAACATAGATGCAAAGTCCTCAGTAAGATGTTAGTAAACAGAATGCAGCAAATCATCAAGAGGATTATGCACTATGACAAAGTAAGTAGGATTCATCCCAGGAATGCAGGGATGACTTAGTATACACAAATCAATAAATACAGTACACTGCATAACAGAGCCAAAGACAAAGATCATATGATCATCTCAACAGCTACAGAAAAGGCTTTTGACAAAGTCCAACACTCATTCATGATAAAAACCCTATGGAAAATTAGCATAGCTAGTTTTTGCCTCCATTTTTTGATTGGATCTTTAAACTGGTAGTGTCTGATTTTTTGGAATTCTTTTTTTATGTATTTGGTTGTTGCAGGGTCTCGCTACACAGCTCAGATTTGTGATCTTCCTGCTTTCAGCCTTTCCAGTGCTGAGATTATAGGTGTATGCCACAACACCTGGACTCTGGCTGGCCCAGCCCATCCTGTGGGTGGGGATGGCACAGCCTGTGGTGCCAAGGATAGAATCCTGGTCCCTGTGCTTGCCTAAACTTACCTAAGCAGGTGCTTTAGTCTGCTGAGCTATCTCACCAGCCCTGGAGTTCTTTATATATTCTAGATGTTAGTCCTTTGTCTGAGAAATACCTGGCAAAATGCTTTTTCCCCACTCTATAGAGTGTCTCTTTGTTATTTCTTTTGCTGTGCAGAAGCTTTTTAATTTGATGAAATCTCATTCATATTATTTCTTATGGAACTGGTGTTCTATTCAAAAAGTCTTTACCTATGTCTATGTCTTCAAGAGTTTTACCAATTTAGTCTTCCAGCAATTGTTTTACTGTTTAGATATTTAATCCAGTTTGATTTTAGCATAGTATATGGTGAAAGAGATGTGTCTAGGATGAACCTTCAGCATCGAGATCATTTTCCCAGACTAAGTTTTAGAGGCTGTCTTGCCACCAGCAAAAGTATTTGGCCCCTTAATCAAAAATAAGGTAACTGAATGTGCCTGCATTCTCTCTTATGTTCCATTAAATCCAGAAGTCTTTCCATCCTCTGAAGCTTTGTAGTATTCCATGTATGTTCATTAAAGAGATTGGACTATAGTTTTCTGTACTGATTGGATCCTTTTGAAATAAAGACAGCACTTCAAAGATTGACTTTCAAAGTACTGCTTCCTTTTTGATTTCGTTAAAGAGCTTGAGGAATATTGGCATTAGATCTTTTCTAAGGTTACTATAGAATTCGGTAGTGAATCCATTGGAACCAGAGCTTTTCTTAGTTGTATTGTTTTTATTGCTTCTTTAATTTCATTGAGTAATATTGAATTATTTAGGATGTTTATCTGTTCTTGGTTGAGCTTTGTGTGTTCGTAGGTATCTAGGAATCTATCAGTTACTTTTGAATGTCGCTTTTTATTTTCTCAAATACATGTTCTGAAAGTAGTTACTAATGATCCGTAGTTCGGCAGAGTCTACTGCAATTTTTTTTCATTTCTAATTGTATGAATATCCCTCTTTTCTTTCCTTATTTTGGTAAAACTGGCTAAGTGTTTTTCTAATTTGCTTATTCTTTCAAAGAAGCAGCGGTTAAGTTCACTGGTCCTTTGTACTGTTTTCTAGTCTTGATTTCAGTAATTTCTGCTCTGATCTTTGTGTTTCTTTACTTGTATTAGCTTTGGATTTGGATTGTTTGTTTTCATGACTTCGATGTGAATCATTATGTTATTTGGTTAAGCTCACTCTTTTTCTGATGGAGAAATTTGCCATACTAAATTTCCATCTTAGGACGGTTTTCACTGTGTCCCATAGGTTCTGGCATATTGTATTGGGTTTATCATTTGATTCTAGGAACTGTAACCTTTCCCCTGATTTTTTCTGTGATCCATGGATTATTCAAAAGGATATTGTTTAATTTCCATGTTTTTACTTAATTTCTTGTTTCTTTTGCCATTAATTTCTAGTTTCATTGTACTATGATCTGATAATATGCATGGGATAGTTTCAATTTTTCTGCATTTACGTAGGCATGCTTTATATGGGTTAGTATGTTGGTCTGTTTTGGAGAAAGTTTTATGTGCTGCTGAGAATAATTTATATTCTTTTGTTGAATGCTAAGCTGTGTATTAAGTCCATTTGTTTGAAGGTTTGGTTCAGCTCTTAATTTTTTTTTTGTCTACTTTAGCAGCTTGTGACAGTTGAGTATTTAAATTTCCTGTTAACAATTGTATTGTTGTTAATCTGATTTTTTAATGTTCACTAGTGTTTTATGAAGTTGGATGTACAAATATTTGGTGCATATTTTTCATAATTTCTATCTTATCCTGTTGAACTATTCCTTTAACCTATACATAGTGACCTTCTTTATCTATTCAGTTCAGTTTTGGCTGGAAATCCACTTTGTAATTAGGAATCTGTGAATTTCTTTTTGAATTAAATGTGTTTATTTTATACTGCATATTGTTGGGTTTTGTTTCTTGAGTCATTCTGCCAGTCTGTGTCTTTTGTTTAGAGAATTTAGCTATTCACATTTAGAGTTATTTACTTATTCCTGTTATTGCCTCATTTTGCTTTTGCTGGTTTCCATATGTTCTTTCTTTAGCTTGTTGCTCATCCTCCCTAGTATACTTACTCTTTTTGAGTTACTGGCATTCATTGTCTGTAGGATATTCATGAGAAAGTTTTGTAATGCTGGTTTGGTGGTCATGGGTTTCTTGATATGCTCCTTGTCATGTAAATACCTTATTTCTTTGTCAATTTCGAAGGAAAGTTTGGCTGGATACATTAGAGTATCACGTGAAGCACTTCATTCAAAGCCCTCCTAGAATTTTAAGTTTTGTGCAGAGAAGTGTGCTCTAATCCTACTGGGTTTACCTTCATAAATGATTGTTGTTTTTCTATAAGAGATTTTAAGATTGTCTTCCTCTTTTGGACTTTGGGGGATTTTGACTGTGATATGAGAGGGAGAAGTTCTCTTATGATTGTGGCTATTTGGGATTCTATGTGTATCACTTATTTGTATGTTTAAGTTTTTCACAATATAAGGAATGTTTTCTGCAAATTATTTCTGCAAGAAATTTTTATGCCATTTGTGTTGTATGCTGAATTTTCATTTATTCCAATTACTGTTTTTTTTTAAAATCATCTAGGACTTGTTGGATTGATTTTCATGTTCTCTTGTTGCTTATAAGGTATTTTTGATTAGTTGATATTTAAAGGCATCATTATCCAGTTCTAAAATTCTGTCCTCACACTGTTCACTTCTGTTACACATACTTTCAATACAATTTTAAATTCCTGGATTTGTAATTGGTACACTTTCCTGAACCCTAGTTCTTTGGTTTATTGGTTTTTCATATTTTGTGTCATTTTGTTTAGCTTATCTAGCTTTTTGTCTTGTTTGAACACTCCATTTTGGTTACTACTGCCATTATCAGTTTAACTATGTCTTCCATGATCCCACTGAGTACCACTTTGATCTGTTTTCTAACTTCCTCTTTTGATTTTTGTCCTTTGAGCTAATGTTACTTATACTGTTCTGACCCTTGGTGCCATCTGAATTGGCTTCAGGTAATCTGAGTATTTTGGGAGGCATTTTGTTCCCTTGTCTTCTCGTGTCTCTATTTTTCTCCCTCTTTGTTTTGTTTTGTGCTGAGATTTATAGACGTTTATAAAAACTTTGTTGCTAGTATAGAAATCCCATTAGCTGCTTTGCAATGATGAACTTTTGGCATGGCTAACTGTAGTCCTTTGCCTCAATCCCTAAATCTGGCTACCTTGGTAAATTCAGAAGAGGTAGGATACAGTGTAATTGTCCCACAAACTAAGTTCTCTGGGAATGTACTCTTAATATTGCTAATGTTACAAAGGCAGTCTTAGCATTGGCTTCCAGAGAAATAGTGACAATTATGTAACCCTGGTAAGATTAAGCAAATTATCTGTAGTAATACTGTTCAAGAGAAATTTGATATTAGCATCATATGAACCAATTATGTACCACTCTTAACCCTAGAGAAAAAGTTCACAATTATGATGTAAACATAAAGACAACCCAGGTGTTGACTTACCGCTAATTCTATGTATTAATTTTGATAGCTATGTCTCCTCTAATGGTAGCTAAGAATTCAGTGTAATTTTACAAAATTAATTATCAATGCCTGGAAAGAACAAGGTCCTAAGTTCCATCCTTGGCTTTAAAAAAAAGAAAAAGAATTAACTGTCAAAAGATTTACAAACTTATTTTTGTGCTCCCAAGGATGCAGGGTTTGGGAATAGGGGAATGCAAGAGAAAAATAGGATGCCTTAATTTATATGAGAAGGAAGAAAGACAAATGTTACAAAGGATCTAATTTAGGAATAGAACAATGTTTATAGAATTAGAGAAAGGCAAGAAAAACTGATTAGATATAAAAGATAAAAATGAAGTAAAAATTAGGGAATAAAAATAAAAATTAAAGATCAAGTGGGTGAAGAAAAATAAGGTAAAAACAATGAGAAGAAAGGTCACAGAAAGTTTAATAAACAATAAACTGGTGAAGAATGAAGGAGAAAGGGAAAGATTTAAAAATGAGGAAAACCCCTAAAACAATGCACATGTTATAAAAAAACTCCCCAAACTCAAAACCCAAATACAAATGAACAAGAATAAAAAGCCCACAAAGACAGAAAAAGAAAAAAAGAGAATTTTCTCTGTGAATTTGTTTTTATCTTTCAGATTCTACCATTCTGGGACAATGTCCATGCTCACACTAGTGGACAAAGAAGGCAGCCCAACCCCAGATTTGTGTTGTATGTTGGCACCATCAAGCAGTAGGTTTAGAAAGAGGTAGCCAATGCTATGAATTTCAAATCCAGAGCAGTTCAGGCTGAGCTTAGCTCAGAACGTGGGGGCAGAAACTGTGTTCTTTGGCTGTAGCACACTGACCATGGCTATCTATTGTCTCTCTCCTCAAGTCACTATGGGAACTCAACACTTTGAGCCCTGAATTGAAGCCATCCTGGTGCTGATCTGAGTCTCAGGTTCAAATAGCCAACTCTTCCCCAGTTGGCATCCAACCAAGTACTCTTTTCAGGGGATATGTTGCGCACTTGGACTATGACTCACCAGCTGTTGCTGATCTAAGAACTCATGTGGGAGCAGAAGCCCACACTCTCCCTGCAGCTCACAGTACCCACCAGTCTATTTCACCATCATGTTACTCCCTGAAGCCCTCTGAAGTCCCAGATTTTACTTTTTTGCAGTAGGTTCAGTCTGTCTTTCCCATGAACTAGGAACTCTGGAGAAAGTGCAGATTGTCCTTTCCCTTCTCTGCATTGTATTCATCTCTTCAAATTCACTGTAGGTTTTAATTTTCATGTCATATCCTTCCTTATTCTAAAGATATACTTCTTTTTTTCTTTCTTTTTTTCTTTTTTGTATTTTAGGAAAGCGTCTACAGGGTCTTCAGTGTCTCACTACTAGATCAGACTCCTAGCCTGTTTACAGCCTCCCAAGAGCTAGGATTGCAGGCGCATGCCACCATGCCCAGTCTCAGTTGCCGTCTCAGCATGCCCTGGGGCTGGGGCCGGCGCCGGCATGGCAGGCACAGGGATCGAACCCCCGGCCCCTGCACCTGCTTGCAGGCGCTTTAATCTGCTGAGCTATTATTTGGCCGGCCCCTAGAGATGTACTTCTTTCTTTGCTTCCCACATTATTATTTATCATTGTCTACATTCTGAATCTTGAATAGACTGAGTTGGTGTTTCCCACTCCCTCATTTTCCATGATGTCTATAGATACCACATTTTCATTTATATGTTCATCATTTGCAGGATATACAAGCTGCTTCCAGAATTTATTTTTTATGAATTGTGCTGCTATAAATATTGATATGTATATATCTCTTTAAAGGGATGTCCATACCTCTTTTTGGAAAATAACTAAAAGTGGAATTGCTGGGTCTAATTTTTATTTCTTTGAGAAATTTCCATGATGATTATATAAGTAGTTTATGTTCTCACTGACAATGTAAGAAGGTTCATTTTTCACTACAGTGACTTTAGCATTTGCTATTATTTGATTTCTTAATGACTGTCATTCTTTCTAGTATAAGATGAAATCTTTTTCTTGTCCATTGCATTTCTCTAATTGCCAGGGATGTTGAATGTTTTTTTTCATGTTTCTTAGATGTTTGCAGTTATTCTGAGAAATGTCTGTTCACTTCATTTGCCCATGTTTAAAATTGGTCTTTTATTTTAGGGAGTCTATTTATTTAGTTCTTTTTACATTTTTAGATATTAGTCTTTAGTCTGAGAAATATCTGGCAAAACCTTTTTCACATTCTGTAGGTTGTTTCTTTACTCTGATGATTATTTCCTTTGCAGTATGATTTTTAATTTGATATAATCATATTTATTGTTTCTTAGTATTTTTTTTGTTGTAACAGAGATTGAACTCAGCACCCTGCAGTTGCCAGGCAAGCATTTATTCTACTGAGCTATCTCACCAGCCCTTTAGTACTGTTTGTTGTGCAACTTGAGTTCTGTTCTCAAAGTCCTTGTCTATACCTATGAATACAAGTGTTTTACCTATTTTATCTCCCAATAAGTTTATTGATTTTGTTTCAATGTTTAGATTTTTAGTCCATTTTGATTTTAGTTTTGTACATGTTAAGAGGTATGGGTCCAGCTTCAGTCTTCTGCATACAGATAGCCAGTTTTCCCAGTGTGATTTGATAAATAGGCTGTCTTTCCTCCAAAATAGTTTTTGGCTCCTTTGTCAAAGATCAAATAGTTGAAAGTGTCTGAGGGTGTTTCTCTATCCCGTCTTCTGTTCCATTGATCCACATGTCTTATTGTGCCAATAACATGCTGTTTTTATTATTGTTGCTTTGTAATGTAACTTGTATTTAGGAATTGTGATGCTTACTGCTTTGTTCTTGTTGCCTAGAAAACCTTTTGCTATTCTCAGTCTCTTCTGTGAAGTTTCAGTTGAATTTTTAAGATTATTTTCTGCAGTTCTATAAAAAATGATGTTGGTATTTCGAATGTGATTGCATTGAAGCTATATATCAGTTTAGATAGTGTTAGCACTTTAATGATGATGGTTCTGGCTGTCCAGGAACAAGGAAACCCCCCTCCCCCATTTTTTTGTTGTTGTTGTTTTTGTCTTTTTGAGACAGGGTCTTGCTATGCAATTCAGGCTAGTGGTGAGCTCACTTTGTAGCCCAGGTTGGTCTTCAACTCACAACACTCCTCCTGTTTCAGCCTCCCAAGTTCTGGGATTACAGATGTGCACCACCACACCTGGCTCAATTTTCCCATGTTCTGTTGTCCTCTTTTTTGCTCATGAACTGTCTGCCTAACGCTGTGTTCAAGATTTCCACCTACCTTCCCTTCCAGTAGATTTAGTGTTTCCGTTTTAATGTTTAGATCTTTAATCCATTTTGACTTGAGTTTAGTATTGTGATAGACCTAGATCTAGTTGTAGTTTTCAGGATGTGGAAAGCCAGTTTTTCCAGTACTACTTTTTTTAATGTATTTGGTACAGGGTCTCACTATGCAGCTTAGATGGACTTGTAGTGATCTTCCTGTTTTCAGCCTCCCCAATGCTGGGATTATAGGTGTGCACCACCACACCGGGTCTCTCTTTTAATTTTTTTTTTTTAATACAGGGTCTCTTTTTTTGGTATTTTAATACTGCGTCTTACTACACAAATCACACTCGTAGTGATCCTCCTGTTTTCAGCCTCCCAAGTGATGAGATTACAGGTGTGAGTCACCACACCCGGTCTCAGTCTTCATCTCAGCATGCCCTAGGGGCAGGGCTGGCATGGCACACTGTGGATCAAACCCAGCTTTAGTGTGCTGAGCTATCTGGCTGGCCCTCCAGTACTATTTGTTGATGATATCTTTCTTACAGTAAACATGTTTGGCTCTTTTGTCAAATATAAGATGGCTGAGTGTGTTGGTAGTTGTGTCTGCATCTTCTAATCTGTTACATTGAGCCTCAGTTTTGTTCTTTTGCCAGTACCATGATGATTTTATCACAGTAGATTTGTAGCATAATTTCAAGTCAGGGATTATAATGCCTTCTTCCTTGCCTTTGCTGCCCAGAATTGTCTTTGCTATTCTAGGTCTTATCTGGTTCCAAATGAATTTTAGGAATATTTTCTCTAGATCTGTGAGGTATGCTGATGCTATTTTGATAGGGATTGTATTAAATCTGTATAACAATTTTGGGAGTATGGCCATTTTCACAGTGTTGGTTCTTCCTATCCAGGAGCAAGGAATATCTTTCCATTTTCTGAAATCCTCTTCAATTTATTTTCAGAGTATTGTAGTTTTCATTACATAGATGTTTTACTTCCTTTGTTACATTAATTCCTAAGTATTTCATTTTTGGGGTGGTAGTGTGAAGGGTATTGTTTCTCTAATTTCTCTCTCAGTGAGTTTGTGTAAAAGAATGCTATTGATTTTGGGATGTTGACTTTTTATCCTGCTATGCTGCTGAATTTGTTAATTCTAGGAGTTTTTTGGGTCTTCAATGTAGAGTGTCATTTCATCTGTGAATAATGATAGTTTAACTTCTTCCTTTCCAATTCTTATTCCTTATGTTTTTCTCTGTTGTCTAAGCCATACCCTATTTTCATAACTCAGTCTGAGATATGGAGGGAGAAGAGTAGAGATGGAGAGATGGGTGAAAGCACCATATAATTAAGAAGAGAGAGAAATAAGAAATAATACCAAAAAAATTGGATACAAATGAGTTCTGTTGGAAGTCTTTTTTTCACATTTTTTAATTTGAGTTTTCAGTTTAGTGTTGCTGATTTTGAAAAGATATTTGTGGAGTACAGGATATTAAAGAAGAGATATGTAATTTGGCATTGAGAATAGCTACAAAGTCATCAGAAGTTGTTGATGTATTTGTGTACTTGTAAGGTGGAGAAGATGCAAGGAAAGACAAAGGGCTGGGTAAAATAAGAGCCAAAAGAATAGAGAGAATAGCTGGGCATGGTAACATGTACCTATAATCCCAGCACTTGGAAGGCTGAGGTAAGAGGATTGCCATGAGTACTTCAAGACCAGCCTGGTCTATATTAGTGAATTCTAGACCATCCTGAATGACATAGTGAGACCCTGTCTTTAAAACAGACAAATGAAATAACAACAAAAAAATGAGTCAGGGAAGGATTTTTTTTCAATTTTACAAATTTTATCTTCTAATTTTTGAAGTTAGTGACAAAAGTCTCATTGAGAGCTGAGTGATAAATACAGTAGTTACAACCTTCAGAAATTCTGCCAACAGGGCTGGGGAGATAGCTCAGCAACGTAAGTACCTGCTTGGCAAGCACAAGGTCCAGAGTTTGGTCTCCAGTACTGGAAAAGAAAAAAAGAAATCCTGCCAACTACATTAGTTTGTTAATTCCAAGGGTAGGGATGGTCAACTTCTGACTTCAAGGTGCAGGAAGAAATAGCAGTAGTTTGAGGATTTTCTTTAATCACCTACCCCATGTCCTACCAACAGCTCCTCAGCCCAGTATTTTTTTTTTTGTCTTTTTGAAACAGGGTTTCACTATACAATTCAAGCTAGCCTTGAATTCACTTTATAGTCCAGGCTGGCCTTAATCTTACAACAATCCTACTGCCTCAGCCTCCTGAGTGCTGGGATTACAGGAGTGTACCACCATGCCTGGCCCAGGGCATAAGTTTAATATGGGAGGGGGGGGGTGAAGACTGAGAAAGTGATTATAGGAAAGTAACAGAGTGGAGACCTAGTTTAAACACTCCAATAAGAGTTTGTGTATACAATTTGAATGTGTCTTCTTTACCAGATGGCCTAAGTGTCCTCACATTTCCCTTCTTGTCTTAATAATGTCTTGCAGCTAGACATGTGAATTTCCCCTTTTCAGCCAGCAGGCACAATCTGACTGTGACCCTAGTAGAGAATCTTATAGAGTCCAAGTTACCAAACTGCAATACAAAATCCACTTATTCATCACAAAATGCCAACACTGCAATTAAACCTAAATACCAAGGTTTTAGTTTAGAAAAAACAACTCATGCATTAACATTTTTTGTTTAGAAGAAAAACACAATAATGGAGTTTTCAATGATACAAAGAGCTTTTTATTCAAAGGTAAAAGTTTGCATTTGGTGTGCTTTTCCACAATTAATGTGATCTTTATTATATGCATGCTGATAATTTGGCAACCCTTGGCTGGGGCTCCTTGGCTCACATGCTGACAGAGGACTCTGCATGCCCATTGTGGCATGCATTGCCATAGATTCACCACCACTGGCTTAGTTATTCTCTTTCCTGAAGTAGTAGCTGACTGCAAAAGTAGAGCACATTAAGAGGAGATGCAAATGGTCTTGCAACTGGCTCAGGGTAATTCAGTTGTGCACAAAACCTGTACAGAGCTTTATGTGGGGACTTAGGTAGGCCTGGGGAGGGTGCAGATACTGAGTGGAGACTCAGGAGAGCTGAGTGTGCCAATCAGATACCTTTGTATGCCTGTGATAAGCTTGGGGTGCTGGGCTCAGGTGCTGGCTGGAGTCTCAGTCCAGTCCAGGAAGCCAGGCAGACATTGGTGGGTCTGAAGTGCAATGCAGAGACTTGAATATGCTTGGGACCAGCTCAGGACATGGCCAGAGACGGGTAGATCAAGGATGCTGGACCAAGACTCGGGCATGTCCAGGGTGCCAGGTGGAGGCTTAATATGGTGTGCTGAGAGGGGACCTAAGGAGGCTAGAACAGGCATGTAGTGCTGAGTGGACCTTCAAGTGGGCCTGGGGCCTAAGTCAGAGACTTGATTTGGCCCAAAACTCTGTTGATTCTGGCAGGAGCACTTGGCTGTGTGGACTCAGTGAGCACCATTCCTTTGTTTATCCTTTCTCTACCCAGAGTTGAGGGTGAAGAGGACAAGCTTTCCCTGGTGAGGATGCTTCAGGGGTGCAGCTTCCTCTGTGTTTGAAGAGGGGATGATGAAGAAAATCCCATATACCCAATCTTTCCTGGGAGACCAGTCTATGCAATGCTCCTTGTTTCCCTCTGGGTGTTTGGGAAGTTCTCTCACCAGATGAGTGGGACTGGGAGTAGTGTGGACTGGCTTTGGCAAAGCCGATTCCTCTTTTTTAAATATACAGACATTTGGTTTAATGTGCACATATGTTTTACAAAATTAATTTTGTGTATTGGGGTGTAAATTCCCTTCTCTCTCTTCTGAGTATTTCCAGTAGATTTTCCTAGAGTATCCCTGCTGTTAAACCTCCTCTGGTAAGCCAAAATTGGATATTGAATTTATGTACTTTAAATTGAAATAACCTACACATGCAGCAAAAACTGTACTAGGGGTCAAATTCAAGGCCTTCACACTTGGCTATATCCCTAGTCCTTTTTATTTTTTAATTTTGAAACACATTCTCCCTGAGTCTTTTAAGTTACCCAGTATGCATTCAAACTTGCAATGGTCCTGTCTTAGCCTCAGAGTCCTTGGATTACAGGGGTGTGCCTCCATGCCTAGGCAGAGCAAAAACTTTGAATTAATGAATTAATAAAATGTACACATTTGTTGAATGGTTGCCTAGATCAAGAAATATGAGTATTATCTAGAGGAATATATTTTAACACAGAAAAGCTCTTGGAGTTATTTGAGAAAGGAGACTCTTAGAGATATACCCTCAGGGGAAGGGACAAAAAAATAACCTTCTAACTGGTATAGGAAAGACAACAAGGCAATTTGCCTGACATGTCCTGGCTTTTGAATTTGGGAAAGTTTTTCTTCATCTTTGATTTTGGAGAAGGAGTAGTGCCGGGGACCAAACAACAGGGCCTTGCATATTGGCCTCTACCATTGACATTTATAACTCCTACTCTATTCTCTCATATTCTCTCTCCCTCTCCCTCTCCCTGTTCCTCTCCCTCTCCCCCTCCCCCTCATCTCCCTTCCTCCCTCTCCCTCTCTCTCCTTCTTTCCTTCATCATACCGGGGGAAATCTGCAACTTACTTATATGCCCAGCCCTTTTTTTTTTCTTTTTTGGTTTTGAGAGCGGTTCTTACTAAATTGCCAAGCTTGTGAATTTTCTGCTTCAACCTCCTAAGTACCATAACTAAGACTGAAAGCATGTACCACTATGTCCAGCCCTCAGTTAACTCTGAACTATGTAATTGATCTTTATATAGGCTTCTGATACAAATATCTCAATTTGGCCCCAGAATGTACAACTTCAAAGATTATAGAAATAATTATCTCTCCAGAGTACTTTTCAAAAACTTGGCAAACCTCTCAATATGAACATGACCTTCAGGAAGGCTTAACAGGATTTTCATTGATACACCCTAGTTGAACATGAATTTAAAAACCTGCACTCACATCACATAGCATAATTAAACTTATCTGAACTTCAGAGCATAAAAGATGCTAGTACAAATCATAAAGCAAGTGTGTGAAAATGATTTAAGTATATAAGGGAAGAAATTTAGAAATGAAAAAGGCACTGTCAAAACCAGGCTGATTTATAGAATGAACAAAAGCAGATGCTTACAAATGGAAAACTATAGTTTTTTTTTTATATCTGAAGTTATACATCCATGGATTCAACCTACCTACTGTGCATTGAAAATATTCAGAAATAAAATTGGATTTGTAGTAAACACAGATTTTTCTTGTCATTATCACTTAAACAATACTGTATAACAAATACATACATATATATGTATATATATATAGTGTGTATATATATATATTATGTTTGGGATTATAAGTAATCTTAAGATTGAAGTATACTAAGGATGTACATAGGTTATATGCAAATACATCCCCTTTTTATAAGGGACTTGAACATTCACTGTTTTGATACCTTTGGAGATCCTGGAACTAATCTAGATCCTGAGGCAGGTCTTTCAATGACACTGTTGAAGAGAGAATTTAAGTGGATTATAGATTTTGGGAAATTGCTCAGAAAATAGCACAGACAGAAAAGATAGGAGGATAGGCTATGTGGAGGAAACAATGAGGTCTAACAAGTGAATAATTAAAGTTTTAGAATAACTAGAACACAAGGCATGGAGAGCAATTTCCAACTGTCTACTCAAAATTTTCTGTTGGAAATGTATCTAAAATTTCACTCCCGATCATGCTTCTCCCAGCCTTCATAATACTAAATAGCAGCATCATACTTCCAGTTGCTCAAACCAAAAATCAAGTAATCCTTGATGTGTGCCTTTCTCTCATATACCATGTGTGTAAATCCTATGGGATTTAATTAAAAATATCGGCAGCGGGGCCAGGGAAATAGCACAGTAGAGTAAGCGCTTGCCTGGCAAGCGCAAGGGCCTGAGTTCAATCCCCAGTTCCACCAAAAAAAAAAATATTTGCAGCATATAATTACTTCTTTTCACCCCTCTATTCCCACCACCTCAGCTAGAACCATTCTCATCACTAACTGGAAAAATTACAATAACCCCCTAACTTGTCTTGTGATTTCTCCAATTGTTTCTCTATAGTCCAATGACAATACAACACTAAGCAGACTATTCTAGACAATAATTTTTCTAGGGATTGAGCCCAAAATGTCATGCATGCTATGCAAGTGCTCCATAGCTGAGCTAATTCCCCAGCCTGAGATATTACCCTCTATTTTTATTTATTTATTTATTTTTATTTATTTATTTTTGCGGGACCAGGGATTGAACTCAGGCCCTTGCGCTTGTCAGGGAAGCGCTTATTCCACTGAGCCATCTC
>NDGM011076985.1:0-10669 GCA_002564305.1 Octomys mimax
TTTTTTTTTTTTGTATTTTAGGGAAGGGTTTACAGGGTGTTCAGGGACTCACTAATAGATTGGACTTGTGGCGAACCATCTGTTTACAGCCTCCTAAGAGCTAGGATTACAGGCGTGTTCCAAGATTTAGCTATTACATTTCCAAGATTTAGCTATTACAAATTGTGCTGCTATAAACACACAATATGATGGAGGAAAGGAGGTAAAAAAAAGAGAAAAAGAAAAAAATTACGCCCAGTTTCAATTACTGTCTCAGCATGCCCCAGGGGTGGGGCCGGCACAGCAGGCCCAGAGATGAACCCCTGGCCCCTGCACCTGCTCTGGCAGGCACTTTAATCTGCCGAACTATTTCGCCAGCCCTGGGCTTGGACTTTTGATCCTCCTGCCTCAGCCTCCCACAGTGCCACGGTTATAGGCATACGCCACCACAGTGGGTTATAATCAATAGACAGCTAAATATGTTAAGTCTGGTGAAACCATATCACTTTCACTTTCATCTTGTTAAATCTGTTAGAGCAAATTATGAAAAAAGATAACCATGTGAGGCTGGACGGGGAAACGGGTTTCAGGCAGATGCTGTGCAGTACTCTCCCCAGGCCACACTGGCCAGGCTTTCGGTCTGGTGACTCTCAACTGTAACTATTCCTCATCTTCCACCATGAAGAGAATCCTGCCCAGGCTAACGATAAAGCTGGCAGCACCATTGACTGTGGCTGTCTTTTCTACAACCTACCAGCAACACTGAGCTCTCTACTTGAGGCAAAAAGGCTGGCAAGGTTAAGAGACCTTTGCTCTCCGTCAGATGTGGTAGCGCACACCTGAATTCCCAGCACTCTGGGTGGGTGAGACAGAAGAATTACAAGTTTGAGCCCAGCCTGGCAATTCAGTGACTTGGATGACCCGCTCAAAAGCAAAACAAAACTGCTCAGTGGTAGAGAGTGCCTGAATTCAGTTCCCATTACCAAAGACAGAACAAAACAGAAAAACAGAGCACGTTAGCTCTAAATGTGGTCCCTGCAAGGAAAATGACTCCTGCATTTCTTTGCTTCGTAACATCAAGACAGTCCAGCTGGGGGTTTCCAGTTTCCCACGAGATCCAGCCAGCAGCCTGCCAAGAGCCACACCCAAGCAGGCTGGGACACTCACCAGGAGGCTGCCTTGGTCTCCGGCGAGGTGGGGGCAGCCATTTACTCTCCAGCAGGCCTCATCCTCTTCCTTTGGGTTCCCTTTCCCAGTCTCACTTCTTGTTTCCAACCGTGTCCCCAAACCAGCGGATCCAGGTGTGACACGATTAGGAGTCCTCTGTCACAACTTGCTTAGTTTTTAGTCAGCAGGCGCATGCTACTCCCCTCCCGTGCAGACCTCTCAGGTCTGCGAATGTCTCTGTGGCTCCTAGAACTGTGGCAGGGAACATAAGAAAGCAAGAGACATCTAGAAAAGCCAGATCCATCAGGCGGGTTCCTGGAGCAGCAGCTTGGCCATCTGCAGAACGACTTCTTCAAGGCCCTCTCCCAGACATTCCCACAGGCAGGCGCACGCTGGCTGAAGAAGAGTTCTCACTGATTTCTAACCCATCAAGTTCAAAGCCATCCTGAAGTTTCTTTCAAAAGTTCTGGTTTCCAGTTCCAACACCAGCGGGTGGGTTATGAAATAAACACAAGGAATGGATTATTTTCCGAAACCCATGAGAGAGCATGTGACCCAGGCAGAGTTGAATAAATGGTATATTTCAAAAGGGCTTTCTATACTGGCAACAGTTATGTTTCAAAATTTAAAAAAAAGAAGGGTAGCCAAGACTTCTGCACCAAGGCCTTAGTTTCCTGCACAACTGATCACAGGCATCACAGTGATAAAATTAGGTCATTAGTATGAAAAGGTACTAGATCACTATAAGGTGGCTGCCATCGTAATGAGGGAACCCAAAGGAACTGTCACCTTGTCAGCCCAAAAGAAACCTGAGCACGTCAAATTTCACAGCTGAGCAAGTTTTCAAAGAGTAAAAAGAACACTTTGGGCAAGTAGCTTTTTTTATTTTTATTTTTTTTTAATTTTTTGGAGACAAGGTCTCATTATGTAGTTTGGGCTGGCTTTGTGCTCACTTTTGCAGCCCCCAGGCTGGCCTCAAACTTGAAGAACTCCTCCTGGCTCAACCTCCCAAGTACTGGAATTACAGGCATGTACCACCATGCCCAATTTCAGGGCCGCATGCTGGGCACCCGCATCCGGGCAAGATAGCACTGCATGTGAGGCTGGGGATGCAACTTGGGTCCTTGTGCTTGCCAGGTAGGTGCTTATGCCTCTGCGCTATCTCTCCAGCCCCAGCAAGTGGCTTTCAAACTCCTCCAAGTTCAATGGGCATTTAGGTCATTTCCAAGATTTAGCTATTTCAAATTGTGCTGCTATAAACACACAATATGATGGGGGGAAAAGGGGAAGGAAAAAAGAAAAAACACATTTATACACAAGATAGCTAAGATAGATATACAGCTAGTTTCTCTTAGTTCATAGATAAGCAAGGTTTGTGCGAATATTGCTTGGCCTAAATATCATGCCGCTATCTTGTACTCTATTAGAAGACAACAATATACACCATATTAATTAGTGTAACTCTCCTACTAACCTGTTTTAAAGCTGTTATTTGCATTTCTCTTTAAAATAACAAAACGTTTTAAAAGTTAAAAAACAACAAAAACCTTCCCCAAGAGACAACTTGGTGTGTTGTGCAGTTTCAGTCAGAAGGGGCCCCGCTTCACTTCCTCTGATCCTTGTCTAGCACAGTCCCACCAGAACTACCCTGCCAGCCACTGGCACGCACACACCCCTGAGACATGCTGGTCTCGGCACTAAGGTGATCCTCTTGCCTTCTAGGAACCTTCCTCACTGGGCTGGACGACACTACAGAATACACAGCGCAAGGGTCAGTCCTTCCACGTGACAGCCCTGTAAATCGCTTCCGAAGTTCACTCGTGAGGTCACTTTCTCAAAGCTCATGCCCACAGTGAACTTGTCTCAAAGCCCTGGCGCCACTCCGCCATCTGGTAACGCGGTTGAAGTCTCTTTGGTAGAGCGGTCTCTAGATGCCTCGAGGTGCCCTCTCACAGGCTCATACCCGGGACGTTCTACAGAGCATCTGGGGGCCTTCGGTGGCGAGATCGCTGTCCCGGAACCAAGGACAGCAGCCTCAAAGCCCCGTCCCTTCCTCCTGGAAGACTGGGTCCCCTACACTAGCAAGGTTCACTGGCTCTAGCCTAGGAGAGGCCAGCAGTGACCCTCGGTGTCAAAACATAACCAGAAAGGGCTCTGGCAGTCTGGGAAGTGACTCAGGACATCCCGAAGAGGAAAACAAGGCCGGGGGGCGCACGCCTGCAATCCCGGCACGCGGATCGCCACGAGCTTGGGCTCCCTAGCGGGTGCAGGGCTATCCAGAGCTACAGCCCTGCTTCAAAAAAAAAAAAAAAAAAAAAGCCTGGTGGGAAGCGGCGGCAGCGGCGCAGGAAGGGTCGGTCACAAGGATTAGGAGGGGGCGCTAATGGTTGCAGGCAGCACGAGGCTGCAAGGCCCAGTCCGCGAGGCTGCAGGAGCGGCCGGAACCGCAGGAGGCCTCCGGCCGCGGACAGGTCTCAGACGGGAGGTGAGAAGCGGGGGGGAAAAGGGCAGGGTCAGCCGGCCCCGGCGCCCCTCGCCGGCCTCCACCCACCGCAGCAGCTAGGCACCCAGGCGCTCGAGGTTCAGGGCTCCGGGCCCCCTCACGTACACGGACACAAGCAACCGCTCCGAACCCGCGACCCCCGCCCGCCCGGTACCTGAGCGCACCGCACTCCGCGCAGGTCACGCGCCACCCTGCCCCCGGGCCCGCCCCCTAAAGGTCGCGGGGAGCCGGCGCGCGGTGATGACGCAACCGAGGCACCGCGCGGCGTGACGTCACGGAGCCATGGCGGCGGCTGCTAAAGCAGCCCCGGAACCCTGGCAGTCGGCCGCGCCCCGGAGACGCTCTGCTACGCGGCGGTTACGGCGGAAGGAAAACGAGGCGGGAGGCCGTGAGACAGAGCTCGAGGCCGACACCAAAGTCGTGCTTCGTCGCCTCCAGGAGGCCGAGTGAGTGCGGGATCCCGTCTTCTCGCTAATGGGCCGCTCTTCTAAGCCTCAGTCTGCCCATCTGTAAAATGGGATGTGCTAAAACCTTTTCTGGGAGATAATGAGCGTCTTGCAGACCTAGATGTGTCTGCATTTTCTAATTTATGAGGCGGGGTGAAGATGTCGCCTATGGTGCTTTGAAGAACATTGATTTAGTAAATATAAACTATTTCCCAGCAAATGGTAAGAGGTGGACTCGGTTTTGCTATTAATACCATGTCCAGTGTTAGCTCTTATATGTTTAGTGAGAGAAGGCAACAAACACCCGTGATTGTCATCATTATCGTCATGCACTTATCGACCCGGCTGCTGTGTGCCTACCTTAAGCATTCTGCGCGCTTTGTCAGCGTTGAGCGTCGCGGCCACGCTAGCAGCCCGGCAGCCCAGTGAGCCGTAGGCAATAAATGTGTGGAACCGGATTCCAAACCTAAGTCTGGGTGACTCCAAAACTTTTGCTTACATCTTGCCGCTCTTTGGACTCTTTGTCACCCAGGTCCCCCCATACCTCGCCCCGTCCCCTAGAAGGTACATAGACAATACCCAGACAGGAAGGACTTGGTAAATGTTCCTGTTATTGAGAGTAATACTTTTTAGTGTCAGTCCTGCTAGGGCTCAAGGAATAACTGCAGTTAGCACTACTTCAGATGAGCTTCAGGAGAACCAGCACAAGGGGGAAAGATTAGACTAATTTTATGGCCTCCTTTTTCCTAGACTTAGGATCAGGAGGTAGTAATGACAGAGGTTCCCTCTGAATAGAAAGAAATTGTTGACCAGCCCGTTGGGGGATGGGGGATCAGCAGCAATTCTTTGTAAGATGTGTGCAGGCCTGTGCTGCTGAGACAGCATGACTGAGAGTTCAAGGCCAGCCTCAGCAACTTAGTGAGACCTTGTCCCAAAATGAAAATGAATACAAAGGTCTGAGGTATAGCTCAACGGTACAGTGCTTGCTGTCACGCACAATGCCCTAGGTTCAATCCCCAGTACTGCAGACAAAACAAAAGCTTCGGATATAAATGAGAGTGCGTGTGTCTGGGGATTTGGAGAACTCCTGAGGCTCTTTCCCTGTCCCTTGACATTGTGATTCTTTCCTCCACTTCTGCAGAGCCCCCCAGAAGCTTTCTGTTTCTCCCATCGCCCCTAAGTATGGTTTGGTTTCCACACTGTGCCTTACGCAATTGAAGAACCAGGCACTCTGCTGATATGTGCAGGCCTACCAGTTTAGAAAGCACACTCCTGTACACTAGAGCTCTCCTCTGCCCTCCTTTGCCCCCAGTGGGCAGCCTTGAGAAAGACTTTTTTACCACTGATTCCTCCCTGGCTCCCTGTACTGTCCTGTTTCCTGTTGCTGGGACAAATTACCCAACACCCGCAACTTTATGGAGATGTTCATTATGGCTCATGGCATCAGTGACTTCAGTCCCTGGCTCAAAAGCAGAAACGATGCGGCAGAAGGAGGTGGTAGAGAAAGGCTGCTCACATCACGGCAGCCAAGGGAAGAGACCGCGCTAGTGCAGACCCTCCAGTCAGGCCCCGCTCCAGCAGCACAGTCAGCTGTGAACTCCTCAGTGGACTGATCTTCAGTGAGTGTAGCCCTCACCCGCTCAATCCCATCACCCTCCAGAAGCCCTACTGATGAACATCTGACGTGGGGGAGGGGTGCTATTTTAGATCTAAACTTTAGCAGATTTGACTTTGTTTAGCTCTAGGCTTGGGGAAAGCAGTTGATTGGCTAGAGACAGGCTAGACCCTCCTCTGCCCTTTCACTTTTCCCTTAGAGTTACTTTAGTAACACAGGCATTTTATTATAACCTCGTGTATGTGTGTAGCACTGTCCTAAGAATGTGACCCTCTGTGGTAGACATGATTCTCATCTCCATTCTAGAGATGAAGAGACTAAAGCGCAGGAAGGCCAAGGGGCCATGGCTCCGCCAGACTTTGTTGTGGGCCAGAATCCAGGGCCTCCACGAGGGAGCTGCCTCTCCTGTCCCCTCTGACCCCAGCTGTACACACTCACTCTGGACCTGCCAGTGTGCACATCTCGTCACATGCAGAAAGAATGGGCTGTGGGTGGAGGGCACTTCGTCCTCCGGGCACTGCTTCAGGGTCAGGCAGAAAGGTCCTGCTGGGGTGGCGCTGAAGGGCTGAGAGATGATTGTGCCCTCTTCTCAGCAGGAACGATCTGCTAGTCTCTGCTTTCTGGAGCTCAGCGCTAGGTAAGTACCCTCAGGGAGGGCTGGGAGGTGGGAGGGGAGCCTCAATGTGGACAAAGAATGTCCTCATTTGAGAACATTTCCCTTCCCAGAGCAGTGCTCTTGCTGGGTTTGAATTCTGGCTTCTCCTTTTGGACTGTATGTCCTTGGGCACTTACCTCTAGCCAGCCCTCAGTTTCTTTACCTGAGAAACGGGATGGTCATGTACATACACAGTAATATAGTTTTGAGAATTAAATGAGACTATGTAGGTGCATGCTTAGCACGGTGCTTGCTTACTACAGAGAAGACAGTAGACATTAGCTGTCTCTGTCGTCACTGCAGAATTTGTGCTATCCTGTTCTTTGCTCTTGACATGACTGTGTACTTTTTCCCAGAGAGTTATAATCTCTTTGTAAGTGTCATGTATAGCGACATAAAATTTATGTGTGGAGTAAGTGTACCACAGTTATCCTTTCTATTAAAGGCTAGTATTTTTCTTTTGTGTTAGTTGTTCCATACAACTTTACAATGAGCAACTTTTTTTTTTTTTTTTAGTACAGGGTCTATAGGGTCTCACTGTCGATTGGACTCCTGGTGATCTGCCTATCATGCCGGGGATCGAACACCAGCCCCTGCACTGTGCCTAAGCAGGCGCCTTAATCCACTGAGCTATCTGGCCAGCCCAATGAGCAACTTTATATGTAAAGCTTTTACCAAATTTAGTATGATTCAGTAGGATAATATATGCACAGAAGTAGGGTTGTTTAGTAAAGGATAACCAACTCGATTTGCATTGTCAAGCTCTTCTCAGAAAAGCTTTTGCCAATTCTTTTATCAACAAGGACCTAAAGAGCCATTTTTTCAAATAATCTTTCCTGTCTTGATCTTCTTCTACACAGTTTTCGATGAAAACTGTCCACAAATGAAGGTGATGTTTATTGAAACATCCTCTCTGGGTTTGGGCCCTAGGAACCCAGTGCCTGGGTCAGCCTCTCAGATGGTGATGGAAGTGTCTGCACATCCCAGGTGGCTTTTCTGTCTGGGGAGTTGAAGCCCTTACGACCCTGTTCCCCTCCCCAGGCCTTCATGCTAGATAGGTTCTTGGGCAAACCATGCCCTCTGACTGCCTTTGGGGACTACTGTTTCAGAAACTGTCAGCCGATGCCTTACAGAGCAGCTGGCACAGCAGAAGCCTCCCGTGCGGATGCCGTTGGAAGCCTTTGGAGACCTGCACCTTGACTCACCACCAGGTGAGTCCGATGTGGCCCAGGCCTCCAGGCCAGGAGAAAGGCTGGACACGGGAGCCTGCTGTGTGAAATACGTGTGTTACGGCATTGGGAACTTCGCCACCTGCATCACAGCGAGGGTCCAGCTAGCATTTCTGCTGCTCTTCCTGGACAAGTGCCAGGTACGTTCTGGCCCCACCTACATCTCCCCTTGCCTGGTCTTGCACATAGCGAGCATGTGGATGATTGCATTGAAATGACTCATTCTTCCCCTCTAGACTCCTAGAAGTCACTGTTGGGTCTATGACCCTTTGTTCAGCCCACTGGAAATTGCGGTCCTTAACACCCTTGGTGTGACAGTTCTCAGTGAGAATGAGGTAAGGAACTTAGGGGAAACATGGGGCAGACTGTGTAGATCTTCACCAGACCAACACAGGCTCTGCCTATGGGCATGTTTCTTTCATTCCTCTTTGCTTTCTTGCTTTCCTAGTGCCTGTAAACTTTGACTAGTTGGTCATCTTCATTTTGGTTCATGCTGTGCCCATCAGAAGAACTTAAAATTATACAAATAGTATGAACTTGAACATGTAAATTGACAGAATTCCTGCAGGGACTCTTTGTCCAGGAATGATGCTAATTGGCATTTGCTGCTGCTGTTTGAAAACTGAGAAGGCACAAGGTCTGGGTGCCATGACCCAAGCTTGTGGTTGGAACGTGCCTGTCTGGGGGCAGCAGTAAAGGGTCAGGCCTCTTCTCTGCCTTCTGTGATCCTGAGCCCAGTCCCACTAGCACCTGGCTGTGAATTGCAAATGCACTGCCTTCCTTCCACCCATGAAGAGCTGAGGTTTGCCTTTTCCTCTGAAAAAACTCCTTTTCTAGGCACAGGGCTGACACCAGTATGAGCAGACACCTCTGAATATAGTTTTCAGAGGTAGGCCGGGCCTGTGTTCTTGACAGGGAGTATGGTGAAGAGCAGTGAGTCCCAGAAAAAGAGACCTCATGTCTTCTCAGGGACATCGGAAGGGCCTCAGATATGGTGGGAATCTGAAAGTGACACAGGAAGCATGGAGGATTCCTGAACACAGTACATGGGGACAGTGACAATTGCCATCCATCCTGGCCTGTCACAGACCTTCATTAGTCCAGAGCGCTCTATGTTCATGTGGCCAGTTTGTTACATTGAGTAAATTCTTTCTGGATGTCACAACTTCCTGACTTTATCCCATGTGGCCTTCACCATGGATATTCCAGTCACGCTTAGTCTTCACTTGATGTTCCACTCCTCTTGGCCAGTCATCCACATTTCTGTATGATCTGTGGGCACTACTCTGTCCCTTTCACTCCCCAGGAAGGCAAGCGGAGCGTCTATGGGGAGCTCACTATCTTCTACATGCTGCACTGCGGGACAGCCTTGTACAACAACCTTCTGTGGAGCAACTGGTCAGCAGATGCCCTGTCCAAGGTGGTCATCATTGGGAACAGTTTCAAAGGCCTTGAGGAGAGGTGAGCCTCCGGATGCTGGGATTCAGTCAGGCCTGGACATGCAGCCTATGCCACGTTTTTGACCCACAAACAGAAAGATTTCCATGACCATTCCGGACATGGAGATGGTGTTCTGTAAGGAATTGAACCAACAGTTAAAAATGCGTATCAGACCCTTAGTCAGAATGTGAAGCAAGTGAAGGAGCCTTCACAAATATTTTCGAAAAGCCGTTTGATTCCTTTGCCCATAGGTCCAAGCACCCCTTCTGTTGCGCGGTGCTCAGGTGTCTGTCCTTAGCATCTCTCTGCTGGTAACAGGAATACAGATACTAGGTATTCACGTGTTCTTGTAGCTGATCATGTGCTCTGCATCCCTCTTTAGGTCATTCTGCTTTTCTATGTTTAAGCTAAATGAAAGCATTCACACTTTTTACTTTTGCTTTTACCTTCTAGGTTGTTAGCAAGAATTCTACAGAAAAATTATCCCTACATTGCAAAGGTATCTGCCTGAGGGAGGGAGGTTGGGAGGGAGAGAATCATGCCTTTTCTCCTGCACCATGAGGAAGCGTGCTTGTGTATGTAGTAGAGGGCACTGGAGGCCAGTGACAGAGGCAGTAGTGCTATCAGAGAGCATGCTCATGGATTTTCTTTTTCTTTTTTCTTTTTTTTTTTTAATGTATGTGGTACAGGGTCTCTACGCAGCTCGGACTCATAGTTATTCTCAAGTTTTAGCCTCCCCAGCCCTGGTATTACAGGTGTGTGCCGCCATGCCCAGTGTCCGTGGCTGGCTCAGTGTACCTGGGGTAGGGCCAGTGCTGCTTGTGCCAGGGATCAAACCCCAGTCCCAGTGCTTGCCTAAGCAGGCACTTAGTCCACTGAGCTATCTTGCCGGTCCCTTCTGTGGATCTTTGCTCCAGAAAGCTTGAGCATTTTCATGCATCTTAATTTTGTTCCTAATTTCTTCTAAATTCTCAGTACCATAGTCGACTAATCCACTGCCTTGAGGACGAGGACTTCCAACTCACTACACGAACATATTTAAGTAAAAAAATATTCCTGTTTTCCCAAAAGGACAATAGGGTGATAAGTTAAGTGAAAATTTAAGCTATAAGTATGAGGGTTACTGTAACCAAGTAGTCTTTAAATTTGGATTTTCCTCCCCAGATTTTGGAAGGACTGGAGGAGGTAGAGTTTCCTCAGACTCCAGAGTACACGGACATATTTAACGACACCTCTGTCCACTGGTTCCCCACACAAAAGCTGGAGCAGCTCCCCAGGGATCTATGGACATTTCGAGAAGAGCCTGATTACCAGGGCTGTGAGGACCTTGAGATCATCAGGAGGACAGATCCCCCCATGAACCCACCATGAGACGCTCAGCACAGCCTTGCGTGGAAGCTGCCGCAGCTGGACAGGAAGGCTGTTACCAGGGGATGCGGGGGAGCCCTTGGCAGGGGGCCAGATGCCAGAGATGAGAACTGGGGAGACAGTAGGTCGGCTGTCCTGTTCTAAGGACAACATGCTGTGTTAAGGACTCTATAACGTAAAGATGGACAGACTTCTAAAATAGCATTTTTTAAAAAATTATTTATTTATTTGTGTGTGTGTGTGTGTGTGTGTGGCCAGCTCAGCTCA
>NDGM011076986.1:0-19509 GCA_002564305.1 Octomys mimax
CACACACACACACACACACACACACACACACACACAGAGAGAGAAACATGTACATACATTGGAGAACATCTAGAAGAGGAAACAATACCTATTGCCCCCAGTGAGGTCTTCACTGGGACGGGCTGGCCAAGTGTTCTGAGACCACACTGCCTATATAGTACAAAAGGGAAAGAAAAGGGACAGAGGCAGTGAGCAGAGCTCATTCTACTGCCAGTGTTATGAATGGGTTGGGCTTGTAACCACCATAGTTACAGATAATCTAGCCTTCAACCTTGTCTCTTCTTCCCCTTTAGGAGTAGGACAATGGATCATCCCATATTTTTTCCTTCTTTTTTGTTTTTAATACATCACTGGTCTAGGAGGTAGGAAATATGGGTTTTAGCCTCTGCCTGCCACTCCTGCATTGTACAGCCTTGGCAAGGTCCTATCCAACCTCCATGGGCTTCAATTTCCCTGTGATTGGACTTTGCAATAACTCCATTCAAATTCTAAGTACTAAAGAATATATCATCTTGCTGGTTCTACCCATCACAGAAGATTGTGTTTAAAAGATTAGGTAAAATAGGAACACTTGGCCACAATAGTACACAGATTAGATAGAGGAAGAATTTGTCTTTGTCTTAGAGTAAAAAGAGGGGCTCAGAAGATAGTCAGATTTGACAATGGTAAGTGATGACCTCTTTGTATCTTCTCTCTGCAGGCATCTAGTGTCCTTCTTCAAGAAAACAATACTTGTTAGATCTCTCCCCCAAAGTCTCATGCAGTCATAGGTGGGGCTTTTTCAGAAGTGGATAGATCTAGAGTGTGTGATGTTGGGATTTATTCATGGAGTAGTGCTGGATCAAGGGCATAGGATTAAGGGTGTGAGTGTACCTTCCCTAGGAAGGCTGGATAAGACTTGAGGGACAGAAGGATCTGTGGTAGTTCCTTATCACTTCACTAGCTTCTGCTTGCTGTGGACCATCCCAACTCTGCGATGCTGGTCTGTCATGACAGCCTACCATGGAGCCAGCTGACGACGACTGAAAACTCTACAAACTGTGAGCTAAATAAGCCTTTTCCCCTTTAATGTTAGGCATCAGATATTTTGTCTCAGTAATGAGAGAAAAGTATCTAAGACAACATTCTTAGAAGATATCAAATCATTAAAGTAAGTCCTGGAAACGTGTCAATCCAGTATAGTACAACCAAACCATTCATTTATTCATGGAACAACTTGAGGCTGCTGTTACATGGCTGTGTCTGCTGTGAGTCTTGGAGGAAGGGAAGAGCAGGGAACAAAAGAATGGCCATGAATAGCATCTGCCCTCAAGAGACACAATTCAGTGCATGTTAGTGGGCCGCAGGAAGTGGAGAGGAGCAACACGGAAAGGCATCTAAAGCACACTTGGGATCAGGCTGGTTTCTCTGTGACCACTCCACATTTTAATGTGGATATCCATGGTTATAAACCTCCATCTCAGAACCACATTGGCTACATCCCAATGGTTTGGGAATGTTGAGTTTCTATTTTCATTTCTCTCAAGGGACCTTTTGAAAATTTCCTTTTTCATTTATTTTATTATTATTTTTTTTTTTTGCTGACCCATCAATTGGGCTATTTTCTTTATGTTTATTTTTAGACTTAACCTCCAAACAAATCTAATTTAAAGATGAGGAAACTAAGAGTCAGAGAATACCAAGGTTATACTCTTTAAAATCTGTGTAGCCTTCAGCCTACCAATTTTATTTCTCTTGCTAGGCTAAATGCTACAAGGAGGCTGTATGCTTGGTACTCTGAGAGATTGTAGGAAGGGCACCACCAGGCATCTTAAAGGGAGTCCTACTGAGGAACCCTAAGGAAGGAATGATGGATTATGTTCAAATCAGGAAATAGAGTCCAGAAAAAAAGGGTAAAATGGACTCTTTTTAAAAGAGGTTGCAATAAGATTCTGCGCTTACCTGAAAAGAAGTCAAATATTTTGGGGAGAGGCATTTAGGAATTTCTTCAACTTATACTGCCATACCATTTGTAGGCCAGCTCTAAGACAACAGCCTACAAAGACCTCTAAGATATACTGCCTTTGAAGAGAGGCATGTGCAGTCACTACAAAACATGCTGCAGGGGTGTCCAACTCTTCCCAAAATTCAGACAGCAACCCACAGATAATTAAACTGTGACGTTGGAGAAGGGCAATACTGAGGATATTAGCAACTCATCCAGGGCCCCAGAGGAAGTTATGAAAATCCTAATTAGATAGCCAAAGAACTTCTACAATCACAAACACTCTATACTCCAGCTGGCAGCATGGGGTCCCTGGCTGTCAAAAGCCATTCTGCATGCTTCAGTGGAATAGCAGTGAACAAAAAAGGAATCAGGATATCAGCACTAACCCACTTGGATGTAGAGACTGGGCTTCACTGTGACTCTGTTCCCACACCTCCCTCTACTCGGGGATCTGTGAGCATTGTTATCCTGGGTTAGCACTTTCCAAAACTCTAGAATCAATTGCAACAAAGCTCTTCATTAACAGACAGCGAAGCTTGTAGTCCCCTCCAACCCATTAACAATTCAGATGAATCTTTAAAACATTCACTGGCCATGCTGAAGTACAAAAGAGACAGAAGGAACCAAGTATGCGCATCCAACTGAAATGATACATGGAGTAGCTTTCAAATGTCTCCTATATAATATAGGTAACTATTATAATGCCACACATGATATAATTGGGGTCACTGGCTAGTGTTACAATTGTGGGTATCAGCCAAATTAGTTGACTTGGCCACCCTATTGAAAATATTAATACCGAGATATGTGCCAAATTTTTATTTATTTATTTATTTTATGTATTTAGCACAGGGTCTACAGGGTCTCACTACGTAGATCAAACTCACAGTGATCCTCCTGTTTTCAGCCTCCCAAATTCTGGGATTACAGATGAGCGCCACTACACACAGTCTCAATCACCATCTCAGTGTGCCCCGGGGTTGGGGTTGGCATGGCACACTGGGGATCGAATCCCGGCTGCTGTGCTCTACCTAAGCAGGCACTTTAGTCCACTGAGCTATGTGGCTGGCCCTTGTGTCACATTTTTAAATATTTTTCAAAAAATTTAAATTGCATAAATAAATAAATGCAATGGAATATATTGTATAAATAACTTATAAAATATATGGATGGGGCCGGGGAGATGGTTCAGTGGAATAAGCACTTCCCTGGCAAGCGCAGGGGCCTGAGTTCAATCCCCGGTTCTGCCAAAAAAATAAATAAATAAAATATATGTATGCTATGTTAATATATGTTCACTCTCACTTATCCAATAAACTCAGACTAGTTACTAAGGATAAGTAACATATTTCTGAGTGTAAAACTAAACACACAGCCATGAAAAATGAACAAGGCATAAGGATAAAAAAACCCATGAAATTATTTTCAATGTTAAAAACATGCAGTACTAATAGATAACACAGCCAGCATTGTTTAATGGAAAGGTGAAACTGGAATCAGATGGACTTGCTTATAGTTTTGCATCTTTACATTCTATACAGAGTGCTATCCACAGCCCAGCAACACCACCTGTGAGCTTGTGAGAAATGCACAACCTATTGAGCACCACTGCAGACTTACTGATACAAAAATCTGTGCTTTGATCAAGGTCCTTATAGATAGTCAATGGAAACCGTGCAGCTGTACCCCACTTAACCAACTCTGACCTCAGACCTACTCCATATTATCACATGAAGAGTTACTCAGCTCTCATATTTGATATACTTGGCATGGTACTAGCTCTTAGAGTAGGGGCTCAACAATATTTTTCTTATGTTTCTCTCAGCATCACTTGCTTCTGAATAACGTAATGACACAGCCTCAATCCCTTGACGTCTTTTTGCTGACTCCTATGTACAAGAAAGGTTTTGAGTTCTGTGATCTACCTGCCATATTTTAAAAGTCACAAAGTCCATTAGTTAGAAGGAACCTAAGGGACCCTTGTTCACCAGCACTTTTAAACAAGAAATGCCTGTCTCTAGGTCACAGGCTCTTACAGTCTTTGTGTTCTCATTGGTGACACATTCTAGGTGTCAGGATGGTATCAAGTACTCAATAGAGGTTTGCCTGCTGCTGGATGAATGAATCACTGGGGCTTCCATTACTGCTGGTCCATGCTGTTCTTTGTCTAAGTAGGACTACATGTGGTCTTCACAACTTATTCTGCCCATTCATTTCCCTTTAAGATAAGCTTGCATGTCTTATATATCCACTTGACCACCCTCTTAACTACCCAAGACATCTGAGTAAAGAGGAATACATGAACATATATATGAATTTATATCTATGAAGAATCACAAAAGTGTTTCTATTTTAAGGTTTGATATTTTAAGTTTGCGTGCTGTCAACCAGCTGTATTATAAGCCTTTAGAAGGAAAGAAGAAAAAGTATCTGACAACCCTTTCTTAAACCTGGAAAGGTGTCTGTTTCCAAAAAGATGTTGGGTATTAGCACTGGTCAAGGCTGAAAAGTACCTGTGAGAACTTCTTCCAAACTACTGAGAGGCAAGGAACCCATGGCGTCCTTCAGCATGTAGCAAAGGACACAATCAGATAGGAGGAGGAAGGCCAGGTCACTTGGAGATTCTGAGCAGTCCTCAAAGCAGATCAAGTAAGACGAAGTAGCCCTTCCTCTTAGGAAAATGCCTGGCAGCCTTTGCATGAGAGGTTCCTCCAGGGACTGGGGAGATAGCTCAGTGGTCTAAGTGCCTGCCTGGCAAGCACAAGGACCCAAGTTCAGTCCCTGGTGCCACATGCTGTGCCACCATGCTGAAACTGGGAATGATGGCACATACCTGTAATCTCAGTGTTGGGGAGGCTGAAACAGGAAGATCATGGGTCTGAACTGTATAGTGAGATCCTATGCCAAATAAATACATAATTTTAAAAAAGTTAAAGAAAGAGATTCCTCCAATAACCAAATACACCATTCAAAGGTTATATTTACACAGCTCATTAGGAATTTTTTAAAAATACTTTTGACACTCATTAGACTCGTAATCGTCCACTGAAACTACTCTATAACAAGAGATAAACACTCCATTCTAAAGGATGAATAATAATTAGGTACTGCTTGGCACTGTGCTCTTTACAGGTCTAATTTTAGAGCATAATTAATCCTGCTGAAGCTGCATAAGATAAGTGAAATATTTATGCAGCTGTGTTAATTCATGTATTTACTCCTAGAGAGACATTCAGAATTGGACATGGCTTTCCGGAAAGATTATCTGAAGACGTCCCCCTGGAGGAACATCATTTTCAATCCTATGTCTTTGCTTCCAGATGGCCTCTAAAGATGAGGTTGAACAAAGACAGAGTTCCCAATGCTGACAGTATGGCCAGGAAAGTAATGACCCAGGATAAAAAAAAAAATCTGCAAGAACCTGGATGTTCTGCAAGTAAGCATCTATGGGATGCTTCCAAGACACCTTGTGTTCGGCACCACAAAGTCTGTTTCCGTAACGCAACATGACTACAGTACAACACTAAGGAGCTGTGCTGGATACAAAAGTGGTGCACAGATAATGATGGTGTTAATGGGGCAATAGGGTGGGGGTGAGGAAGAGGGAGACATCGGTTATGATGGAGGCGATGGCAGTGGAGCTGGCCATGATTGCGAGGTCGTGGAGTTGGCAATTATGATGGTAACAATGCATCACGGAGATTCATGCTGCTGAGGGTGGTGAGGATGGTAATAGAGATGACAAGGGTGGCAGCCGATGATTGTTGAGCTATTTTTATGTCGAAGGTGTTGTGCTGTACTAAAATTTTTGCATGAGTGTTTCCCCATTTCATCCTCATGCCACCCTTATTAGACAAATATGTCTGAATCTATTCACAGATGAGTATACTGAGGCTAAAGAAGATAGATCGTTCCTTTCACATCTGTACTTGTAAACAGGAAAATGTGGATTTTGTTCAGATATGTACTAAATTATGTCTTCCTAAAGAGTTTATAAATTTTTAGTACAGTATCTAACTAGTAAATTTGGATAGATAGCTTAGAAAAATAAATGAAACAGAGATTTTGCCTAACTAATCCCCTGACAGAATGAGATCCATTAAGTAAAGACCTTTCCATTTAACAATGAGGGCATTTATAAGGTCCCTGAGCTTAAGAAGATTAAATTAAATAATTCTTGCAATGCACCCAGTATGACAATTGATGTCTCCTAGTCCTGAAATACTTTACCATTTCAAAATAGATGTCACAAGAGAAACAAGAAAGATGGATAGGGCTAGAGTTAGGACTCAATCTTTTGACAGATACCTATCACATTTAAAAGTTTCCTGTCAAATCAAATACATCCTAACACCAACCATTAATCCATACACATAGTTACCTATATGCTTAGAGTTCTGTGACATTTACTGCTTGAGATTAGATTCCTTATTCTGAGTAGTTCACCATGTGTACAGGCACCTAGGCAACCCCAGCAATAGATGGAATAGTTGGTCTTCACTCTTCAGTATTCAACCTGCCTCCAAAACTCCACATCTCTACCCATAAAAGAGTACATTTTGAATCTTCTCACTTATGGCTTGGACTTGCTTTGGATGTGAGGTTATTAGCAGACAAAAATATACTGAAGCAGAGATTTGAAGTATCCATAAGTTTGTAGGTTGTCCATTCTGTTCTTCCAGCAGAGGCAAGGGCTTCCACAGGTACCACTGGCTAGTCAACTTGGCAGCCAGAACAAGTTTGGCCATGGGACAGAAGTCGCAGCAGTGACACACTGGTTTGCAGGTTTAGGACTGTCAAATCCACTCCAGCACGAGGTAGGGGGTCCCATGAGCACACTAAATATTTATTTCTGTATGCCTCTAAGATTTAACAGCAAATCTGACCAACACAGCTACAAATTGCCATTACCAGCATGGAACATAACCAGCGATCTGAGGAAGGCACAAATACCCTGTAGGGAATTCTGAGAATCAGATATATACTTATTTGAGAGTTAAATATAAAATGCATTTAGAATGTCTGGTGGCCTATGAGAGTCCGGGATTTAATTCCCAGTGTAGTCAGAGGGGAAAAAAATGCAAGAAAGTCTGCACTCCCTTCAAATTCACTCAACCCTATGCAGCATCCTCTGCCATACTGCATTCAGCTCTTGGGCTTGATACATTTTCCTCTCTTAACTCTAGACAAGCATAGAATATGCTGAACTTATCACTGAATATAGCCTCTGAAATAGGGCTTCTGCCCCTTGCCCTGAGCTCACATATCGTCTTCTCACTGAGCAAATTTCTGGTGCCAACCTGTATTTTATGTTGATTTTGCTTCTCCCCTCTCAGTGTAGCAATTCAAGAGGAAACTATGACTCAGATAGTTACATTCTAAAAGCCATGTCAGGGATCCTGGGCTGTGGTGAGAACTCTATGATGCAGAGAAGAATGGGAGGAAATTATTCTAGGTCCATAGTAATTCACTAGGCTGTTCAGATCCCTAAATGACCTAATCCCCTATGAACTTTGTGGAGGTGGGAAGTGTATGTTTTGCATGTTAGCCAGTGTTAGGGATGGGCTGTACTAAAACTCCATGGGAATTTTGCCCATCGTCCCTTTTCTAGAAATTTCCCAGTTTTGCTCATCTATAAGATGACAACAAGGAACACAACATGACTCCACTTCTTAGTCAGACCTGATGGGTTCAGAAAAAAGTATTTGACCCAGAATTGATAAGGAATTCTGTGTAATTTGAAATGTAGAATTTGAAGATAGAGATAGGAATTTAAACAACCTACTTATGTAATACTGCAGAGCAAAATCTCACAATGCCCTACTACTAACATAACTAGGGTCACATGATTCTATGTTTAGAGATACATGGTGGTGACCTGGGCAGTGTAAGATGTTTGCCAACATCCCTCATCCCTAACCTGTATTTACTAGATGTTGTAGCCAACAGCTGTCTTGTTGGGACCATTGAAAATGCTTCCAGATATTGTCGAGTGTTCTCAGAAAGATAAAATTTCTCCTCTTCCGTTGAGGACCACCTCTCTAGAGAGAACACCTCTGGATTCCAAGATTTGGGACTTGTTTTGTTCTAAATCTATTTGTTCTTGTTTTATTCCAAATGTGTTTGTTAAACCCTCTTAAATTCACTGAGAGATGCTTCTGTATCCTTAAAATAATTTTCTTTTTTTAAATTAAACCATCTAGAATTGCATTCCATTTTAAGCAACCTAAGGAAGCATGCATCACATGATAGGCACTTAATAGATACTTTCCATGAGCAAACTCATTGCACAAAGACTTATTGGAAAACCAGTATTAGGATTTCAAGACTCTTCAAAGTAGGGGGTGTTCCAAGGTCTTACCATCACCCACAAACTGGAGCAGAGCGAGGTCAATCTGTCTTTTCCAAGGTGAGCCCTTTTGGAGGGCGATTCCATAGCCAGTTGTGGCAAAGATGTACCCACTCCCAATGGTCACCAGCTTGCAGCCTTCATCCCTCCCAGCCTTGTAATTCAAGACCGCTGCATCATAGATGAAAGCGTCCAATTTCCTGAAATGACAAGAAACCAAGGAGTCACGGGGATGGCTTGGTATCAGCTCAAAGCCCCATCTGAGAGGCCTGATCTGGCATTACATATGCTGGGGTTGATGAGTCATGGCTTTTCCATCCTCGTCATAAAAGGATCTATTTTTAATGAGAATATAAAAGCCAAAACCTTTTCTCTTCAACTTACAAGAGACAGCTAAATAAAGATATGAAGAATCCATAGTAAGTAAACACACAGGCTCTGCTGGTTTGCTAAGTGTTTGTCCTTAACACCTCCCAGCAGTAGGAAACAGTAACCTGTTTTAGAAAAGTTTGCAACAGAGCGCAACAAACCACAAGGGGCAGGGTGCAGGCAGGGGCCAGGGACTAACTAGGAATAGTGTCTTTTCCTCCCAAAATAAACTTGTCAGCTGTTAGTTTATATTACAAAAATTATTACATAATAAGTTTTTGAAAACTCAAATAACAGAAAAGTATTAGGAATGTACTTAAAATTTAAATTCTATAACTAATTATAAAAATTCTATACCCCATTATTTTGTAACTCAAAGAAGATAGTAACATACTTTTAAGCAGCCTTCACAGGTTTTTATGTGCATATTTTCACACACACACACACACACACACACACACACAGAGGGTTTTGCAAATTTTGAATGTAATGAATATAGTTTTGTGTTGTGTTGGTCACACAATTTTTGTTGAGATGTCCGTCTCTCTCAAAAAAATATATTAAAATCATATACTGAAGTCCTAACCCCCAGAATGTGATCTTATTTGGAAGCAGTCATTGCTGATGTAATTAGATAAGGTATGATCACACAAGAGTAGGGTGGGCCCCAAATTCAATATGACTGGTATTCAAGGAAAAAAGAGGAATTCAGTCACTAGATGTCTTGATTACTTTACTCTCACTGCTGTAACAAAATACATAAGCTAAGGAGGGGAAGGTTTATTTAGCTCACAGTTTGTGAAGGTTTCAGTCCATACTCGGACTGGCTCCAAGGCAGAGTGGCACATGGAAGATGGTAGTAGTTCATGGCAGTGGGAAATAGCCAAAGCATCAAAAGCAAAAAGGGAGCAGTGGCAGACAGCAAGCCTCTTTCCCTTCTTTATACTGTATGCAGGGTGCCCACCCTAGCCTCACTCACACCCATAATCCCACCATTGGACCATGAGTGAATCAAAACCTATAGAAACCTGCCCATGGCTTCACAAGGCTTTTGGGGGACATCTAGACACAAATAACACTGAGGCACTTAATGACTTAGCAAAATCCTGCGTTAAAATCTAAGGGAAAAGATGTAAGGGCTTCAATGTAGCTCAGTGAAGAGGATCTGAGTTTAACATCTTTAAGATCAGGACTGAAACAAAGAAAAAAAAAAAAGGCAGAGAGCAACTATAGCACACACAGCAAGAGCACCATGTGAGGATGGGCCTCGTGCTGCCACAGCCCAGGGGTCAGCAGAAGGCAGGAGAGAGGCCTGAAGCGAACCCTTCCCTTCATCTGCAGAGGCAGCATAGTCCTGCAAACGCCTTGATCTCAGACTTCCAGCTTCCTAATCGGTGAGGCAGGACATTTCTGTTGCTGAAGCCACTCTGTTTGTGCTACTCTGATGGAGCAGCCCAGGCAAACTAATACACAGGACCAAAGCAGCCGTAGATGATGCATAAGCAACTGAACTCTGTTCTGTTTCATTAGGAAGCTGTTTACAAAAGCAGATTGGTCACAAAACAGGTTTGTTGTATCATTCAAATTATTTCACAAATTACTTTCTCATTTCACACAGAGTAAATGTATTTCCATGTCAATAAACGTAACACTTTTTTCTTTATGATATATTTACTTTCACCGAGGTATAACCCATATGCAATAAAATAGCACAAACTTTTTGGCATATGTGCATACTTTGAAGTCACCATGCAGTTCAAAATTGGGAGCACTATAATACTTTCAGAAGTTCTGCATGCCCCAGCAAATGCAGTCAGCATTTCCAGAAAGACAAGTATACAGTTTTTCAATGACATGGCTGTGCCTAACCATTACCCACAACCCTATAGGTTAGAATGTACTGTCTCAGTCACTCCCTTGTCACTGAGACATGATACCTACCATGTACAACCTAAAGGAACAGAGATTTATTTGGGTTTATGGTTGAGTCCATAGTAGGTTGGTTCTGAAGTAGAATGGTATAGCAGAAGGCCATAGTGGAGGAAAAGCTGTTCATGTCCCAGGAAGCAGGGAGGGAAGTGAGGAGCTAGAAAAGATATACTCCTCCAGGTTGACACCACAGTGCCTCTTCTGTCCAGACTTTATGTCCTAAAACCAAGTGAGCTATATCCTTACCGTGACAATTCAGTCATCTTCCAAAAGCCCTGCCTATAAGCACATGAGGCCTTTGGGAGGACATTCTTGATCTAAATGTGCATAACTTTTCCAAATTTTAAAGATATTTTTAAAAGGAGGCTGAAATAATCACCCTTTAACACAGAGATGGATGTCTCAACTCTTAAAATAGGTAGGAAGACTAAATAAGAGATTACTCAACTTCCTGACATATTCTCAACTTTATTGCCTTTCTTTATCAAGGAAGCATAAAACAGTGAGGCAAAGAAAAATAAAAGTGGCTGGGAGAGGATGTGAATGATGCATTCTTTGAGAGACAGCTGCTGAAGGACTCCCTGTGGAAATGAAACTATTTGGAATGTTTATAGCTGCATTCTTCATTCATTTATTTATTTAATTTTTTTGTTTGCTTTGGTTGTTGGAATGATTAGAAGTGGGGAAATGCTACAGGACTTATATCTCCCATAGAAAGACTAAACTTTTATCTGAAGGTTGAAGCATCAGAGATTTAGCTTTAGACTCTGAGCTATCCTAAGGGAATCAGATCAACCAAGTGGCAGGAGAAGAAATCTGGGCACTGTCAATGGTGAAGAGAAACAGAGTTGACTGGCAAAATGGAACAGCTTTTCTAGATGTAGAACTAAAACTGTGCTAGGAGACAGAGAGCTAGAACAGGTGTAAAGTAACTCACACAGGATGACGAAGGGGAGGGCCCCTGGAGTGGTGGGTATAAAAGATCTGAATCTCAGGTTAAGTGTGGGTAATGGTGTGTATTTAAACTACTTCCTCCTTTCCTACTGTAAGTTCCTCATCCTGATCCTGCTGGGGCAAGTTATGATTCTGTGAGCCAAGAGTCACTTCCTGTGACTTTCAGTGGGGAAACTGAGCCATCTAGATTACATAGGCATCCTGAGGACTTTAAGCCATAGATGGCATTTGTCTTCTTAATGGAGCCTAGGTCCCTGAAACATAAAGACTTCACATATCAAAGTTGTCATTAAAATGCTAAGAATCTTGATTTTATGGAGACTTTCTTAATCTCAATAACCCTCTCTCAGTTCTTCAAAAAATGAATATGAATTCATGCATACAGGACAGATGTTCATGGAACCATCGAAAGTTAACACCATCTGTTGGTATTCATGGGATGAAACCCTCCCCATCTTGCTCACCTACCCTATACCAATGCACCACAGAGAGGAAACTGAAAGACATACCTGGCACCCATGTACGAGTTGTCCAACAGCAGCTTGTATTGGTATTTTTAGGGACAGGCACATATTTATTCAACTTAGTACCATATTTCATGAAAAAAAAATTGCTGAACAATAAACAGCCAGATGAGCAGAAAGAGAAAGTAAGAAAAGTTTGCAAAAGTATGAGCCTGTCAGTTCAGAGGCAGGGCAGTTCTTTGCCACGCACAGTTGATTCTAAATGGATACCTAGGGCAGACTGGTAGACATCGTCTCAAGGCTGTGGCCGTGGAGAGCCACAGACAGGCCTGCCCTCCCTGGCCAGAGTCTCTACAATCTGTGACCCCATCAGAATGAAAACAATGTTAATACATAAAACTGTAGGGCTGGGTTTCTCCCTCATAAATGACCACAAAGATCTGGGATCTAGACATAATACCCACAGATACTAGTATGTTTAAAAGGCATTCTGGGGTCACACTGCCCCCTTTGATATAAATGGACATTGTTTCAAAGTACCATATTTAAAAATTATATACACCATCCCATGGCATCTCACAACTACCGAGTAGTAGGTACCATAAATATTGTTGTTGTTTTCCTATTTTTTTCTATGAGCAGACAAGGTTCTGAAAGCATAAAGCAGCCTGCAACTCATCAGTGATATTTCCAAACTCTACACTACAAAAATCCTATGTCATCTGGCAGAACCCTCTTCAATGATGAAAACGTTCTATATCAACAAATCTGTGGTAGGTAAAAAGCCTTTAAAATGCAGTTACCACAGTTGGGAAGCTGAGCTTTTATTTCTCTGAATGCTAATATACGCGGATGGTTACATGTGGCTGGGGCTACTGCAGGGGACACCATAGCCCAGATGTGCAGTGGTGAGTAAGGCAAAGGGTAAAAGAACAGTATTCTGGTTCCTTTCCTTCCTGTGGCACAAAAGGTTGACTTTTGATCTGTTTTTATAGAAAATTAGTGTTCCTGTGTGTTCAAAAGAAAAATGAAAAAAAAAAATCTAGTGCACTAGAAAGAGAGCTTGTGTGAGTCAGGGACACCTGTATTTTCTATCTGCAAATAGCTGACAATGTTTACCCTCAGAAGGCTTTGGGAAATAAGGTCATGTTATATAAGTAAAGTGTATGCGCAGTGGCTGTACATAACAAATGCTCAAAACACACAAATGCACTCAATCGAATTCAGAGTTTATAGCAAAGGAGTTTCCAAATTTTATGTGTTCTATATAAAAATAAATCCAGTCTTGAGCACTTAACACGTTATCTCATTCTATTTATTTCCTGTCAGTGTACAGGGAAGGGTGTACTTTCCCATTGCCTGCTCTTCTAATTGTCTGATGAAGAGACTAAGGCAGCAAACATTAAAATGAGCCAACAATGTCACCCAGACTCTAAGGGTTAAGCATGGCATTTAGGCCCATGAAGTCTGATTCAAAGGTTACAGACATAACCGCTATGACCCACTCATATTATTCATAAGACCTGTGGGGTAAATGGAGGCAGCTCTGTGTACTAATTAAGAAATTTAGATTAGGGATTATAGCTGTAAATTGTCACATGCTACGACAGAAAGAGCCAGAGTGGGACCACAGACAGAATTTGAAGAGATGCGGTTGGCTGTTTCATTTCTGTTCCCAACTGATATAGCACCTGAAGCCCTCTCCATGGAAAACTCTCCTTTCCCCTACACCTCCTCTCCCAGCCTTTTGGGAGGTCCTTCAGTATTAATGACCACAGCTTCATGTTGAAGGCACAGGATAAGAAAGAAGCAAAGGCCAGCTGAACTGAAGCCCAATTGGGATCAAAGGCATTTGGATGATTTGAGCTCTGACTACCGAAGACAGAGTAATAGATTGGGCTGCAGTTGGGTAATTGGCGGTGCCAGGCTTGGGAAAAATGGAGACCAAAGTCCAGCAGTGGAGGGACCAGGCAGACAGAACCAAGCACGGGTGAAGCCGAGGGCTCCCAGGTAAGGGAGCCCAGTTACTCTTCTCTAATAGACATTTCTTTCTCTGTTTTTTCAAGAGGAAACCACCATTTGCTCACCATCCAGGTTAAATGTTTCTCCTGCTGGGAGGGAGAGGCTCCCAGGTCAGGATCTGCCTGTGACAGGGAAATAGTCCCCACCCCGCTCACTGAGGATAATACTGCATCTGCCTCTGCTCCCTCCAGAAGGGAGATCCCTCTTCCTCTGCCTCTGTGACAGATAAAATGATGCCTCTGCTTCCCAACAGGAGGTCCAGGACAGAGCTGGAGCCTAAAATACTTCACAGCCTGGCCAGTCATTACAGAGGCCACGTGGGTACAGTTACATTCCCTATCACCAGCAGTCTGCAAGGAACACAAATGCTTTGAAATGACAGTAAATTAGAATGAGAGGGGGAAACAAGACCCCCCATCTCTGTGAACTTGCAAAAGAGCAAAGTAAGGTGGGATGTCACATGGCCCTCATGCACTTGAGCTTATGGTTTCCTGCCGGAGCTTCTAACAGCTCTGAAGAACTTCAAGGGCTTTTGTAATATGCATATCTGACCTCGTTACTTCAGTCAGTCTGACTCTCTTATCCCTGTGCAATGCCCTTGAAAGTCCATACCTACCCCCCAGTATGGCACCTGTTTGCAAACCTAGTTCCCAGTACCAAAAGAAGACCCTGGCCCAGAGTTAGAGCATAGCCCCTTCAGGGACAGGGATTGGATTGTCAACTGCTCTGACATTTCCTAATCAAAAGTTTCCGGTTTTAGCTCATCATCTCCTTATGAATGTTTTCAGATGCTCTCTGGGGGTCTCAGCACATTTAAAGGCTAATTATATAGTTAAAGTTAATTATTCATTCATTAACATTCAAGAAGCCTTTAACAAGACATTGACTTGTTCTGGTGAATTAATGCAACCAGAGTGCACATGCGCACACGTGTGTGTGTGTGTGTGCGTGTGTGTGCGTGTTTTGGAGGTCTAGTCTCAAGTGTTTCTGAAAATGAGACATCTCTTTGATGATAATGAATGTATTTTTTAGGTCATGCCAAAGCCTCACTAGGAAGAGCAATAGACCCACACATTACATCAATTTGCATATTTGCCAACTGTAAATGGTGTACAAGATTCAGATTCATCTTTACCAGCTCTGCAAAGGAGATCCAGTTGTAGGTCCTCTCTGAGGTTCCGTTTTCCTGTCTGTAAGATGAGGGCAGAACATTTCTCCTATAAAGCTGCCTGATGAGTAAGTTAAAGTGGAAGTGAAGATGCTTTGTGATTGTAGATTCTGCTGACACTAGAGATTGCTAGGCAGCAATTACAATCTTGTGCAGAGAAGCAATAGCAATGGGTCATCAGCAGAAACCCAGGCCCAGACCAACGGGTGGCAGAAGGACATGCTTAGTCCCCCAGAGGGTGTCCCTGTGGCACGGCCACCATTGAAAGTGTCTGCTTAGGAAGGAGACCCTCAGCCTGCAGGGTCTATATTTGCTATCAGTACAGGATGACCTAAAGTGGCCTTAGGAAAGTGGCCTAGAAGCACTTTGACTCTAAGTTTGTCAGTGCAAACTTTAAAATCAGAATTATACTGACATAGATTAATTTCCACTAAGGAAGCATTTTCCAGAGCAAACTCCATTAAGCTAATTTAATTCCTAGATCAGTGCCTTGCATAGCGGAGTAAAATTGTTTCCAATTTTTTGAAAGCTATTTTCACTGGAATCAATTCTTTTCTCATTTGAATTCTATAAAGATTTGATTCATTGATCAGCATTTGGAGCAAAACAAATTTTACTAATTTATAACTAATTTATAATTTCTGTCATTTTGAGTTTTCTTTTCAGTTATTATTTCCACCAAGTCCAATTCTCCTGGGTGAAAGTTGTGCAGACATACAAAATTAGCCAAAAAAGATTCAAGGTCTCTATGGATTTTTAGTCAATAACAAATTTCACCCTGTGTGCTTTTAGATGTGGCCAGTTTAATTTGTGCTGGTTATTTCTGCCAGTAATATTCACTGTGTATTGGACAGAAAGGACTAATTGTTAATATTTATTTTTTAACTGAAAATTCTGAGAAGTTTGGTAAGATAAAGACAGAGAGAGATGGAGAAGTAGGGAGGAGATGAGGAAAGAAGAGAAAGTGGGAGGAGAGCCAGAAACAGACACCAAGTGAGATGAGGAGGCAGGGAGAAGAGAAGAGGCATAAGAGGAAGGAACGGGAAAGAGAAAACAAAGGAAGAAGGCAGAGGAGTGAGACAGTGGGCAGAGAGAAGGAGCAGGCAAAGAGAGGAATGTGACAATTCTGCAAGATTTTAAGACAGGAGACAAGAGAGAAGGTAGTAGGGGACAGAGAGAGAGGAAAGAAAGAACAAGAGCAAACACAGGAGATGGAGAGGACATGCTTTGCACCCCACCTGCTAGCCTCAAAAATAGAAAGGATTGAAATTATACTGCAAATCTCTGCTTTGCTGAGATTTAAAGTTAAATTTAACATCGGCCCCCAACATGGTTTAGATCTAAAATGTTCCCCCCAAAGTCTCATGTATTCAGAGGTAAGGTGTTCAGAAGGTGACTAGATTGTGCGGACATGGTACCCATCAGTAGATCAACTCTATGATAGATCCTATGAGTTCAGGGCTGAGTGCATCCTGAGGAGATGAGGCCTCAGGGGTGACCTAGAGGGTGTTCTTGGCTCAGCTCCTCTCCACCTCTGCTTCCTGGCCGCGATGTGGTGAGCAGTTTTGCTTCACGGCACTGTGCTGTGCTACGTGTGCATTGGGGCCTGCCAACTTGGGACCATGAATCCAAATAAAACTTTCCTCAAATTTCTGGTACCAGGTATTTTATTCCAGAGCTGGGAAAGCTAACTAAATCAGATCCAAATTGACTATACCCTAAGAGCACAGAGGTTAAGTAACATTTAATTTTCCAGAGGAGGAAGCTGAGATCAAGAAATCTGCCCAAGATGGCCCAAGAACAGTCAATTGGCTCCAGCCCAATCTACTACCCAGCAGAGCAACAAACCTCTGGAGAACCACGGGGGGATTTTCCAATTGTGAGGTCGGAGGAACTGGCCTGGCCACATCCTGTAGGGAGGTGAGCAAGTCTGTAAGCCTCACAAAGCTTTGATCTCCCTATTTGATTGCATGGTAAATAATCTCTCCTGTGTTTCTGGCTGGCTGAAGAAACAAGTACAAAACTGCTGATGAACCACAAAGCAATAGGCAAATTCTTCCATATGACCACTCCTGTTCTGACATAAGAAAAGTATCCATTCCTCCAGAAGGTCAATTTTTACAGAGCTCCTTAGATTAGACTTGTGATGCAGTGAAACATTCTACTGCAAATTCTATGCATAGCATTATTATAAAGAATGACAAAACATTTACTTTGTTCTGAATTTTCTTGAGTGTGTAATACGTGCCAGATATAGTGCTCTTTGCTTAAATATCTTATTTATTTATTTATTTATTTATTTGGTTGTTTTGAGGTTTTTAGGAAAGAGGGTATTGCTGTGCAGTTCAGGCTGGCCTTGAACTCATTATACAGCTGAGGCTGGTCTTGGGCTTACGATGCTTCTCGAGCCCATCCTCCTGAGTGCTGGGAGTACAGGTGCACATCACCTCCCTGGACTCGAATATCTCATTTCATCTTTGTAACGAGCTGGGTGAGCTAGCAGATGTCTGTAATCCCAGTACTTGGTAGGCTGAGGCAGGAGGAACACTCTGAATTCAAAGTCAGCCTGCACTACATAGTAAGTTTAATGCTAGTCTGAGCTATACTGTGAGACCGTATCTCAAAAAAGAATCTTTGTAAAACCCTCCTGAGAAGACGAGCCATAATTAGAAGAATTTTATGAACAGAAAAATTGGAGTGTGGGAGGTTCATTGACTTGTCCGAGGTTCCACAGCTAGACATTAGTAGATGAATGCTTGACACTGAGCTTCACAGCACAGCCTCCTAACACAGGTAGTGAGGTGGTCTGAGAGCACATCTTACTCCACAACAAAGACAGGGGATCTCCAGAGCCAAAAAAAAAAAAGTGGAAGAGAGAATGAAAAAGACTCATTATTTTCCAAAACTCTAATTTTGGTCAAAACTATCTTATGTGGAAGATACAGTGTCAGGAATCTCCATGCCTATATAATTCTCAAGGGGACCTTTAGGAGATGGGATTTCACAGATGTGTGAAGCAGGCTCAGAGAAGCTATTTAATTTCCCATGGCCACACAGCTGGTTGGTACCAGAGACAAAATAAGAAACTAGATATTGCTCACTCCAAAGTGCACACTGTGGACCAGGAGACCACCCAGAAAACAGACAAATTAACAAATCAAGCAACCCACCAGCAGATCATATAAGACTTCATTTTTCAAGCATATTAAGTATTTTGATCTACCAATTCTATTTCTTGTTCTTATTCTCAGATTACTTGTTAGTGGGCTCAGAGGATTTATTAAAGATTTTTAAGATGGTTGTATGACTAATTGCCATCTTCGGATCAAATCACCCACCGAGAGGAAAATGCTTGGGTCAGCTATGATGCACACAATCACTCAGTTCTTTGTAGCAATCTGAGGGAAAAGGCACTTGCAGATATGGAAAGCTCTTCAAAGCATATTACTAATCCAACTCCAAACTGTGACATACTTCCTATAATTTGATAGTATTTCAACAGAATGACGTTTATAATTGCGTGTGGACATATACATATGTGTGCGTAAGAAAGATCTAGGGAAAGTGGGATGTACATCAGATAATTCTTCCCTGGTGAGAGGTGGTTTGACATTGGAACATGCTCAAGGGCATGCTTACTTATCTTTATTTTAAAATTTTTACAATGAGAATTATTTTATGATTCAAAGCAGAGACCCTGACGCTAGTACAAGTCCTAGCTCTAAAGTCATAGCCACTGTGTCTGGGCAAGTGACTTAACTCAACTATGCAATAGTTTCTCTGTCAGTAAAGTGGTAACACTGAATATGTCAACCTCAGAATATGGCCACAAAGATTAAATAGGGAATTAGAGGTACAGTGTTTACAATAGTGTCTGCTATGGAGTGAAAGCTGTGAAGACAACCAGACTAGATCCAGTCCTAGCCCAGGCCCGGTGAGTGTGTGAGAGAGCTTCCGGCTACCCTGCACCGGTGGGACCTACTGGTCCCAGCCCAGGTGCAGCGTGAGTGAGACACTCTTTCACCCCCTTGGGACGCCCCCCACCACTCCATAGTACCCCCCACCCCGCCCACTGGTTAGGAATTTCTGTCGCGTTCTGGGAACCCCCAGATCCAGTCCTAGCCCAGGCGCAGTGAGTGTGTAGGAGAGCTGCCTCTTCCCCCTACTCCACCTTGTCCCCTCTAGACTCAGCTCAGGCCTGGTATACAGGCTTGAGGTGAAACCCTGCAGCTGCAATCCCTGCAGAGAGTGTAGGGGACAGAACCAC
>NDGM011076988.1:0-22357 GCA_002564305.1 Octomys mimax
TCCCACCACCACCACCACCACCATCACCACCACCACTACCACAACCATCACCACCACCACCACAATGGTATATTTGCTCACTTACATTCCATTTGTGCCCTCTCTCACCCATCTCCTTACACTCCACCAAGTTTTCCTTCCAGGTAATACCTGTGTTTCTCCCTTTCTAGTGTGCAGTGGGGATTTTGCTTGTTTTCTTGCCTGGGGCCAAGCCTACCTCTGTGACTGTCACAGAACTGTTGCCTACTCACTAAGGTGCTACCTGAGCAAAACAATTGTCTCGAGGGCCCCCAGGGTGGTGGCCCCCACCACTGCCTCAGTGCAGCGCTGAGGGGAACAAAGCCGAGGAGCAAAGCCTGCGTTGATCAGAGTTGGATCACCATGTCGGGGTTGACACAGTCTCAGGCTCTGCTCCCTAAGTTGGGAGCTTTGCGAGGGCTTCCTGGCACTCAGACCTCGGTGTGGGTGAGAAGTATCTCCTCTCTTCTAAAGAGGAGCACAAAGGTAAGGCTCTCCAGGAGAAGCGGAGCACTGCCACCTGCTTCTCGGCCAACGCAAAGCCCAAGCCCAGAGCTTGTTCTCCCTTTGCACACTTGAGCTGTCACTCTCCTGCGTAAGAACCATTTGCCCAAAGCAGGCAAGGATCAGCACTGATGGACGAGGCTCTAATTGAGCCCTACTGTAGACCTGAGAGCTTCGGTTATAAAGGACTTTGATCCTGGAAATCCTGCTAATAACACAGCCCACCCCTCCCTGGGCTTCCCGAACTCCTGGGCTGCCTGCTGAGGCCACGGTGTTGAAAAGAAATTAGTTCCCTGCAGTGGCTGAATGAGCGGCCTTTAAAAATAACACCAGCCCCACATGGGGTCTGGAGATAGTGGAGCCCCAGGGCTCCCCAGGTGAGGAGTCATTTGCATAGTGATGCTTGCCAGATGCTCTGGGGACAAATTCCAGTGTCCCTGAAGATGGAGGAGCTGTGACTGCCTTGGGCGGGGGTNGGGGGAGGGGCAGCTCTTGCCGGGTTCCAGGGAATTGGTGAACTGGTGCTCTGGGACCTTTGCTGTGGGGTGGAGACTCAAGCTTGCTAATGAAAACTGATAACAATTAATCACCACAACCAGCACAAAGGCAAGACTGGGTGGCTGGGGTGGGGGAGGTGCAGCCAACAGGCTGACACCAGCAGGGGCTCCCCACAAATGGAACAAAGGATTCTTTCTCCATGAGGCACAGGCCTGGGTAACCAGGCCTGGACTAGAGACCTGGATAGGAAAGGAAGGGTGGCAGGGAATCTACGAATCATATCAGCTTTTCTTCCATCATTTAAATACTTAAGAAGTAACCACCAAACAAAAAGAATAACAAGAACAAAACCCCATTCTCCACCCTCACGACCAATTAATTTATTTTTGAAGGGCTATCAACCTAGAAAGGTGGAAGAACATAATCACAGAGAAGGGTCCTAGGAAAGAACACCACGCATTTGCACTTAGGACCAGCGGGGCCCTTAATCTGCTAGCAGACCCTGCCTCTCTTCTCAGCCGGCTGGGGCGTTGCAACCGGGTGTTAAGTAGTTGATGAGTATTAAATATTTCTAGTGCCTCCTTGACTCCCAGACAGTCCCTATTTAGACAATGAACTATATGCACAAATAAAGACTGTGGAACCTCTAATATAGACAGGACTGAAGGCTGATTTTGCTCTACGGTGCTGGTGGGATAGTCCCAGACTCATATGCAGGGAGGAAACAGGGACTGTGACAATAATGGTGATGATAGGCTTGATGACAGTGAGGGCGGTGATGGCAGGTGGAGATGATGGCGAGGGTGGTGGTGGTAGTAGCAGTGGTGGCAGTGATGGTGGTGGTGGCGGTGGTGGTGGTGGGGATGTTGATGATGATGGTGGCAATGATGGGGATCATGGTGATGTTCCTGAGCGTGACACTGGTGATCATGGTGATGACAATGACACTGATGTCCATGACAAGTCCTTCATACACTCTCATCCTTAGAAACAGCACTTCAGTCATTCTACCTGCAGGAAAGGGATGCCAAGACCTTATTATGGTTCTTTTCTCTCTCTCTCTGTTTTTGATGTATTTAGTACAGGGTCTACAGAGTCTCACTATGTAAATCAGATTTGTAGTGATCCTCCAGTTTTCAGCCTCCCAAGTGCTGGGATTACAGGTATGCGTCACCACACCCAGTCTTAGTTGCTGTCTCAGCACACCCCAGAGGTGGTACCAGCATGGCACACCGGGGATCAAATCCTGGCCCCTGCATCTGCCTAAGCAGGCGCTTTATTCCACTGAGCTATCTGGCTGGTTCTTCTCAAATGCGACATGCTACCTTGGGTTTGGCAAAGCATTTGGGGCAGGTGTGCACTGGGCCTTCATTGAAAAGCAACCTGCAGGGCAGGTTGAGCAGGGGTGTGGGATGGTGCCCTCTTGGGCGCTGTGGCATCTGTCCTGGGTGAGGTCTGCTTAAACCCCACGGGGCAGCTTCTGCGCGGATGGCAGCGCTCTCAGCCCAGAGTGTTGCACTACAAATGTAGCTCTGCAGAGTGAGCCAGGCCAGAGGAACAAGGGCTCCTTGGCTTCCCGGTGCCTTTAGGATTCTGTGGCCTCCGTGGGCAAACAAAGCAGTGGCCCTTCCCCCGCATGTCCAGGACAGGTGCGTGCCACCATGCCGTCTCAGTTGCCATCTCAGCGCACCCCAGGGGTGGGGCCAGCAAGGGTCCTCTTGGCTTCACCCCACTGTGAGGCCACCTTGCTCATCTAGTTTGGCACAAAACCTACGATTAGCTGCTGAGGCAGAGACTGCTAAACCAGCTGAGTCCCCCCAGCTCGCGTCTCCTTACCAAGCCGTGGGGACCCCTGGTGCCGCTGCTTTTCCTCATCCAGGGACATGGAGGTTACAGCCAGCGGCTGGATTAAGGGTTTCACGGATGAGCTCAATTATTGCTCCACAGGCAGAAAGGACGAAGAGCAAGTTCCTCCCAGCGTGTTTGGTTTTGATAAAAACGGCTCTAACTTAAAGCAAGGAATTGATGGGTTATCCTGGGAAAGCTCCAGGACTTGGAAGAACTTGGGGATTGGCCTCAGAGGGTGAGTGGGGCGTGGCCCGGACAGCAGGGCTCCATCTACAGAGGCCACTGCTGGCAGCAGCGGACACGGCCTGCCTCCGGCCTCTGGTCATCCGCCCCGGCTTCACCCGGCTGTAGCCTAGATGCTCAGGGGCATTGAGACAGGCCCTTGCACTCGACTTGGGTCTGATGGACTCCTAGGGACACTTGGAGTTGCACAGGAGGTGACGCCTTCTTGTGACACACAGGTATTAGGTGCTACCCACTCCCCTCCCCACCCCCATCCTCCACCCTGGGCACACCCTGCGAACCCAGCCCAGCTCTGTTTCATAAACTCTGTCCCAGAGCCAACACCTAGTCAGGGGGACATAGACATAGACATCGCCTGTGTAGAACAGGTGGAAGAGCCTGCAGCCACGGGAAGAGACAGCTTTGCTACATTCTGAGTGAGAGACTCAAAGAATAAAACAGCCTAAGCCAGGTATAGTGGCCACCCCTGTGCTCTCGGCACTCTAGGAGGCTGAGGCAGGAGGACCACAAGTTTGAGCCCAGCCTGGAAAACTTAGTGACTTAGCAAGACCCTATATCCAAATAAAAAATAAAAAAGGCTGGGGATAGAGCTGCATGAAGGCCCCGGGTTCAATTCCAAGTACCACAAAAAAATAGTTTAAAAAATAGAAGATGGGTGTTCACTGGTCATCTAAAGCTATTGCTTCCAATCTGAGGCCATAAATGTAGGACCTGTGAATTCATCCACTAAATTAAAATCCATTAAATTTAAATTTCTTGGGGTTGTTTGTTTTGATTTTTGGAGCAAGGCCTTGTTACGCAGTTCAGACTGGCTTTGGACACACTGCACAAGAGGCTGACCCCAAACTCATGACAATCGTCCTTCCTCAGCCTCTAGGGTGCTGGGATAGCAGATATGCAACACCATGTCCGGCCTTATTTAAGTTTCTTACTGTGAAAAATTTCAAATATATATTTAAATTGGCAAATACTCTAATGAGCTTCCTAATCCTCCCTGTCACGGGAACTACTCCCGGCTCCTGGCATTGGCCTTCCCAAAGCCAGCCACATGGAAAGGTCTGTAGTGAAGACCTGCGGTGCTGGTCAGACATCAGACTGGGAGGCCCGGTGCAGGCAGCTTGCTGCAGACAACCGCGCCCCACGCAGCACCTCACAAAAACGCGCGGTGAGAACTTGGACGAGGGAGGCGGCACCTCCGTGGTTGGAGATGCCAAATTGTCCACAGTGAAAATCCAAGGAAGCCCGCCCGCTAGCAGGCTGCTGCGTAGCTGCACGGGCTCCGGAGCAGCGGCGCAGGCAGAGCTGCGGATTTCCATCCGGTCGGGCCGCGCAGCACCCAAATGCCACTCACAATCGCAGTGAGACTGAACCGTGTTGATGACTGACTCCAACGAAGTCTGGAGAAGCCGCTTTGGAGACCGCTCTAGAGCGGTGCTGAAGCGTGAGACAGCCTGGCAGAGCCCGCGGGGGAGGGGAGCCGGTGCCGCTGGAGCACGCGTTCTCTCTAGTCTATGAGCTGTCTCTAGTGGACATTCTGGCCATTAATTCACAGATCTTATCAGAATCCTAGCATATTATTTGAAATGGTACTTAACACATTCATTCTAAAACAAATAAAGATCCATAAATAGCCAAGATGTTTTGGTAGAAATAAACAATAAACTAAGGCTACTAGATATTGAAACCTTATAAACAAATTATAGTAATTAAGATAGATAAATAGGGGCTGGGGAGATAGCTCAGTGGTCTAAGACCCTGCCTGGCAAGCACAGGGGTTTGATCCCCAGTACTGCATGCCATGCTGGCCCTGGAACCCTGGGTATGCCGCACCTGCCCTGAAACCGGGTGTGGTGGTGCACGTCTGTAATCCCAGCACTGGGGAAGCTGAGACAGGAGGATCACTATGAGTCTTAACTGCATAGCAAGACTCTGCACCAAATAATAAATAAATAGTGGTTTTTTTTTTTAATTTAAAAAGATAAATAATCCAACAAATTCTGAGAAATGTTTGTCCACTGGAGAACTATTTGTTGAGCATCTAGTACATCTGCGTATGCCGGGATGGACTAGGCCATCTGTCCCTCCGCTGCTGAAGGGGGACGTGGGTGCTGATAACATGTGCATCTGCTGGTATCATGTTAATGTTGTCTGGAAAAATTAATTGAGATGGGAAGGAGAGGGGAGAATGTGCATACTTACAGAAGGGGGCTCTCACATGGCAGACTTTGAGAAGGGCCCTGCACAGAGCATAGCCACGAGCCAGGCAAAGGTGAACAGACACAGGTGCTAGGGCCCTGGGGCAGCTGGGCCTGCAAGGCAGTAGGCTCGAGGAGCCTGGGCTGGCTGCAGTAGGCTGAGCAGAAGGGCAGTGGGGAGGCGCCACAGAGGTCTAGCGGAGATGACGGCAGCCTGGTGGACACAGTAAGTGTGGACGCTGGTCCTGCCTTACTCCCACACAGTGTCCTTCTGCACAGGCCAAGGCCGTTGGTGGGGCTGCTGCCTGGGGCATGCCTGCAGTGCTGGCTCAGCGGCTGGGCAGCGGCAATGGAAGACTCAGGCAGTTCCAGCACTCACTGCAGAATGGCATTTGCTGCGCTGGGGTGGGGAGGACAGGACGAGCAGGTCTGGGGGCCTGGTGGGGAGACCTGGTGTGGACCCTGCAGCAGCCCTGGGCATTGGCATCAGGCCCAGCCCTGCTCACATCCCAGGGGAGCAGGCCAGTGTGCTGTGGGCAGCGGGCCCTGGGCCCTGGGCCTGGGTACTTCGGCCAGGCACGTGGCCTTTGGCCTCCTCTCCTTCTGCACAGTGCGGGGCTGGCGTCGCAGCCCTCCTCGGCCCCCTCCAGCCCGAGGACTGGGAATCCAGGAAATCCCAATTTAGCTCTGTGGCCTTGCAGGCTGGCGGCACATAGGTCCTGGAATCCGGAAGGTGCAGGCCGTGGTGAGCACAGTCTAGACGCTGCACCGGGAGCTGCTGAGGTCGGAAGAAGTGAAAGTCCCCCCCAGAGAGGCCCTTGCAGGAAGTAATAACCAGGCGGGCTCTGCCAGGCTCCTGAGGGCGCTCTGCAGCTGGGCACGGCCGCTTCTGCCATCGCGCTGTCCACCCTGACCCGAAGTTGCATGCCCAGCCTAGTGTTTCCGCCCCGATAACGCTGCCGGAGCAGGCGCGGCCATGTCCCTGGACAAACAGGTGGTGTTTCCTGGGGAGCACGGCCTGGCCCGTGCCCACGGGAGCCAGGGCCGATAGGGCGCTTATCGCAGGCAGCGGCCAAGGCCCTTTGCTCTGTTTGTTTGAAGTTCAGTGTTTAGACAATTGCTGCTGTCTGGGGCCAAGTGTCACAGGGGCCCCAGAGGTAGCAGTGACCCTGGGGATGGTGAGAGGGACAAGCCAGTGGGAGGCATGGCTGGGAGGTCATGGACCGTGCCATGTAGCAGCCCAGGTCCCCACATAAGCTGTCAGGACGTGGGCACAGGTGGACGCTACTCGGCAGACCTATGTGGCTGGGGCCACCCTGGGTACTGCTGAGGAGCCACAGCGTGAGCCCCAGAGCCGTGCAAACACATGCCACACATCCCGAGACTGCTGGCTCCCTCACGCAGTGGTCTACCGTCAAGGACCTTATCGCTGAGCAGCTCAGAGTCACTGTCTCCTGCACCTCTGGCACAGCCAAGTCAGGGTTTGCAGTTGTGATGGAGGCCAGCCTGGGCAGAAAGGGTCTGACTCATGCGTCTCCCTCTTGTGCACTCGGGGGTCCCCAGTCAGCCCTGCAGAGCCCAACTCCAGTGCCCCTTCAAGGGGCTGGAGACCCCCTAGGAACAAACACACCCAGGAAGAATACAATTCTGAGCCCCAAGGAGGCTGAAAATACACCCATAGGCAGACAGCAACTTCTGGTCCCCGGGACCGGCACCTCAGGAGAGTCCCACAGCCACTGGGGAGCTGGGCCTGCTGCCTCCTGCTCCAGTCCGCACTGCAGGGCGTGCTCAGGGGGACGAGGCACCAAGGCATCTGCAAGCAGCACACATTCCAGGGGTTTCCAGGAGGGGCAACTGACGTGTGTCTAGACAGGCCATCTCCCTTGCTGTCTGTGGCCCTCTCAGGGTGTGGATCCAAAGCATTTGGGCAGGAACTTCATCCAACCCTAACCCTCCACCTTGGCCCTGAGGCCAGCACCCTTGGGGCCCCAAGTGCTCACCCCCACCCCCAGCCTCCCTCAGTGAGGTGCAGGCTGGGCAGGGGTATTACAGGTTGAATAGGAGCTCTCTGCATTCCCTTAACTTGCTGACCTTGGGAGTCACCTCATTGCAGGAAAGGAAGGGATGCCCATGGGGACAGTGCAGTGGGCTCGTTCCGCTGGGCGCATAGTCCAAGGGGGTCGAGGCTGCCATCCTATGGCTGTGTGGTGAGTACCAGCCACCCTTCCAGCACGTTTCTGAGCAGAATGCAGGAGGTCGGAGTCTACCCCCGCAGTGGAATTGGGAGACACATCAGCCCAAGCAGCGAGACACGAGATGCCGAGCTGGACGTGTGGGCAAGTCCACTCCTCCTTGTCATCCCCTCCAACACTGAGACACGGGCTCGACCTAGAGGCCCTGGGGCCTGGGCAGAGTGAAGTCGTGGAGCTCGTTCCAGGCAGAAGCAGTGAATTAGCTGAAAAACGATGAATGAAGCGAATTGGTAAGGGTTCCACATTTCACCTAAAATATCAGACATCAAGGAAGACCGTAAAAACCCCAAAATAAAACCACTGCGGCAAAGGCAGTGACTCTCCATTCCCAGAGCACCTAATGTTGTCGACTGTACGAGAGCGCTAGGAAAGCCCTGAAACCCTGTGGGCTGGCAGGGAAGGAGATCGCTGCCCGTTTCTCCAAAGCGGGCAGCGGCCTTCGCCCTCCCCACGTCACACCCGGTGGGTTCCACGGTCTGAGCAGAAGCCCAGGTGCTGGCACGGCGGGGGAAGGAGCATGTCACCTCCTGTCCTCGAGGGTGGTTGGCCCTATTTTCACTGCAGGAAGCAGCGCAAATCCATGGCCACAGGACCAGGCGATTACAAGCACATAGCCCTGGGAGAGAACGGGGTGGGCGGCAGCCCCTCACAAACTCTTGTGCTAACTTGTGGATTTCGCGGTGTTTCTGACACTTGTCAGCTTTTTAAAGTGTGACATTTGTTGTGATGTCTTTTCAGAGTATGTGCTTTCATTCCTACTTTTTTACATTTGGTATCTTGATGTTCTTTTTCTTAAAGAAGGCTTCCCAAATTATTACAAGTATTTTGGTTTTGTTTGTTGCTTTGCTTTGCTTTGCTTTGGTGCTGGGGATGAACCCAGGACCTTCACACTGAACAACCTTGCTGTCCCTTTGCAAAAAGTGTTTCATTTCGAGCTGAGGTCTTGCTAGATCGCTAAATTACCCAAATGGGTCTTGAACTCTCGCCCTTCATCTCAGCCTCCCAGAGTGCTGGATTAAGGCATGTACTCAGACCACATCAGGCTGGAGCCCGCAAGGCCTGGGTGGGTCAACCAACAGTGCCCAGCAGTAGATTGTGCCACTTCAGACAGGCAGGAGGTCATTTGGGCCAAGGCAGATGCATGAACAGTGAGCTTCTGGCTGGGGACCCAGGCTGGAGCCCAGTGAGGATGACACTCAGGCCAGGGAGCCTGGGAAGGGGTGACCGTGTCCCCCACAAAACCCACACCTCCTACCATGCTCTGACCTTCAGCCAACCTGCCCTGTAAGCCAAAGATGTGGACAGAAACGGAACCGTGTGTTTGAGCTTCCAGAGCGCGTCTGACAGGGCAAAGGCCTGGGAGAGGAAGAAGTCCCCTCCCCGGGAGACAGCACTGTCCCGGAAAGACACCCATTGGACACAGCTGTCTGTTTCCGTCCACGGCACCGGGTGGCCTGGTTAGTGAGTCAGCTTCTAGGAAGGACCTAGGGCACTGGGGGAACCCCGACCACCACAGACTCGATGACGGGCTGCGGGGCCCAGGAGCTCTGCTCTGTCCTCTTGGACATCTGGGGTTGAGGAACCCACTGGAATCTGCTGTCCCATGAGGTAACATTCAGATGGTCCCCCCACCTGGCCACCATGGGTTCCCAAGGGCTGAGACTGTGAGGGCGAGGCTCACCTCGAGGGCTTAGCTGTGTGAAGTGTCTGCTCCTGCTCGTGCCTGGTGGCGCATGGAGGTCTTTCTGTCCCATCATTTCCCAAAATGCCCAGGAGCACAGACAGATCTGGGCTTGTGGTGAGCAGTGGCGATCCTGGCTGCTGAGGAGGCTGAGGCATGGGGGCCCTGGGCCCAGGAGCTCCAGGCCAGGGGTACAACAGCAGCAGTCCACCTCATCACCTTCGCCAGCAGCCAGATGGGAAGAATGGGAGTGTCAGGCCGATGCCTGCCCCGGCATCGGGAGGAATGCCAGGAGCAGTTTGTGCCCTCCCCCAGGCCTTGCAGACTCAGCTGCTGGGGACAGGGGGACACCTGGCTGTGGAGGGTGGCCTCTCGCTGCATGCAGGGGCACCACAAGAGGACACAGGTATCTAGCCCTCTGTACCCTGCTCTCCACCGAACCTCGACTGCTGGAGCCTGCTCCACAATATTGGGGTAGCACCACCGCCAGATGAGTGTGGGTTTTGTTTTGGTTCAAGTTTTCAGGGATTTGGGTCCTGGGTTTGGGGCTTTCTAGGGCACCTTCTAATAAATTTTTGTTTGAGACAGGACCAAGCACCTTGGACTCACTATGTAGTCCAGAATGCCCTCAAACTCACAGAGATCCTCCTGCCTCAGCCGCCAAGCACTGGATTATAAGCAGGCACTGCCACACCTGCCCGGGTACTTCCCAGTAAGCCTGCAGCCCCCCTTTCCACTTGGGTTGATCTCCTGTGCCCGAGAGGCGGTGCCCACACTGAAGGGCCTCTTCCTCTCCATCTCTACAGAGCTCTCAGGCAGGAGCTATGCATGCAACACAGGGTTGCCAACTCCGAGCCTGAGGCCAGAGGATCGATGTGGCCCTGAGGCGTGCAGTCGGACTGGCTGAGTCCTCCAGCCGCTGCTCCCATGTCTTTCTAAGGCCAACAGCCCACAGGAGAGCAGCAAGCATAGCCTGCCCTGGCCCACAGCTGTTGGCAGCTGTTTCTCCTGAGGTGAAAATCCCTCCCATCTGCAGAAGACCTCGTGCAATGATGCTCTCTGCAGAGCACCTTGGCTTCTCTTTGTGACAAGGAGGGGTTGTGTGTGGACTCCACACATCCACAGGGAGGGCAGGAGCCCGCGCCCGAGGCCGGGTGGACTCCGAGTCCCGCAAAGTGGGCGTCCCCAGGCCCCACTCAGTGACCCAAAGGTCATGGCTCGCTGTTGCAAGTGGATTCTTTATCGAGGATGCTGGAGCACTGTCCACTCTGGGGACAGCATCGCCCGCTGTGGGCTCTGAGAGTCACACCTGTCCAGCACCAGGGGCTGCAGGGGGGAACGGGCGGGAGGCAGAAGGCATCTCCATCCACCCCACCCGAGGACAGGAGCGAGGGCACCTTGCAGCTCCGCCATCTATTGGTAAGTTCTACGGAAAGCCAAGCCACCTGGGAGAGCGCTTCATTCCCTGGCAGAATCCAGTCCAGCGCCTATGGGCACCTGGGCAGATCGGACATGATGGAGCCCTTGGCTGGTTCAAGGAACCTGCTCAGCAATCCCGGGCAAGGAGCAGCCCGCAGATGCCGCTGGCGAGTGCCAAGTGTGCGGCGAAGTCGTTCCTACTGGACCTGGCGCGTGTAGTGAGTGGGCTCCAGCCGGGGCCATGGGGCCCATTGAGGCAGGAGGGGAGGGGCTGGTGGCAGCGCCTCTGTGGCCCCAGCCTCCTGTGCTCCAGCTGAGTGCGGGGGCCGCCCACCTCCATGCCATGGCTGCTTCTCAGCAATCCTGCCTCTCCTGCGTGGTCCTGTCACCCCTCTGCGTCCCTGCTGGACTGTTGCCCTCCCGCTTGGGTTGCCATCCCCGAAACAATTGGCACCCAAGTTTCCTCTCCTGTCCTGTAAGTAAGGGGTGCGGGACACTGAGAGTGCCAAAGGGCTTGGTCATCCTCACACCTATCTCTCCTGGTGCCCTCTGCCTCAGAAAGGACCCTGGGATGTCCCTGTTTCCCTGACCTGGGGTTACCCTCTTCCTCCTGGCAGGCTGAGCCCCCTCCTCACTCTGCCCCCGCCATCACACAGACCCGAGGTTGTAGGAAGCCCAGGGGGCGCTGCAGGGGTGGGGGTGGCCGAGCCCCCCTGCAGGCCTCTGGGGAGGGAGCTAGCGCTCAGCAGCTCCCTCAGCTTGTGCACTGAGGGCCACACAGCTTTCAGCCTGTTGGTGACTGGTAGGTACATGGCGCAGCAGAGAAACAGGCCGAAGGGAGAAGGCAAGGAGCTTTCTTTTCTTTGAGGACATGGAGAGAAATTGGGGAAGAGAAGGACTTCTCTCAATTGGAACCAAGGGAGGCTGAGGCTTCTGTGGCCTTTTGTCATGGGTGGGGTTTGGAGGGGATGTTTAGATATTCCTGAGGAGCTGACTGGGGTCTTCCCTGAGGCGGCGGGAAGGGTGGAAGGAAATTATGTCCTGGGGTGAGTTGGAGAAGAAGAGGGAGGTGGTCTTGGGAAGATGGGGTTTGTTTTAAGACCATCGGCCATATTAGATGACCACCATGATGATTTTAGCAATTCATACTAGGATCAGAACCTGTCAGTGATGTGATGGAAAGTGGGGATAAGAGGCTGAGGGAGCAGCGGCTCTCCTGGTGGTAACAGAAGCCAAGCTGCCCTCGCGATGCCCTAGCAGAACTCTCAGGCGCTGGCCCCTGCTGGAGGTATACCTGCCGCACAGCCAACTCGGAGCCATGTCTGCCAAGGCCAGGGCCTTGGCCTCGGCCTCAATGGGTGGCCGGCGCTTGCCCGTGTGGGGACCGGCAGCTCTAGGCTTAGGATGGGTGCATTCTGTGTCTGAAGCACCTGGCGAGTGCCTGAGTGTCATGCACGCTGATTCCACCCACATCTTGCTTCCTGGGGACAATGCAAGATGACCAAAGTCATTTCGCAACCATAGAGGCCAGGGAAAAATTAGAGAGCCAATGGTTCCCAAATTGGGCTCCGGGGAACCCTGAGTGTACCGTGGAGCCAATGGGAGAGAACTGGGTGCCACCCCGACTGAGTTGTCTGACCTTGAGCACATGAAGACCCTGCTCTAACCTTGCTGTCACTAAGGGAGGGCATAGACTGCCTTGCTGGCCTCGCGGGCAAAGGGAGACTCTGGTTAGGCTACAGTGGTGGCATGACACAGCGGCTTCTCCCTTGAGCCTGAGGGGTGATGTGTCAGGAGGCGGAGGGCAGCGGCAGGGTGTGCGCCATACAGAGAAGACAAAGAACCCCGGGTGGAGCCACGTGGCCTGCAGCAGCCCGCGCTGGGCTCTTAGGCTTCCCTTGTCTTTGGTCCAGGAACATTTTTTTCCAGGATTCAAGTGAATCCAGGTCGGGCAATGAGGTTCTCTTCTGAGTCCTCTAGTTTGGGGTGAGGATGGATATTCCATAGCACAGGCACAGCCTATTCATTTTACTATTAGCCGTAGCCACGGTAATGCAAGTGATGGTCATTGTCACCTCTGTCACCATCACCGCATCACCATCACCACCATCGTCACCACCACCACCACCATCACCATCACTACCACCACCACCACCACCATCCACCACCATCACCATTACCGCCATCGTTACCACCACCACCATTGTCACTACCACCATCATCACTACCACCACCACTACCACCATCATCATCATCACCACCATCACCACTGTAACTACCACCACCGTCACCAACATCCTTGCTACTGTCACCAGGTTTCATGTCCATAAGCAGCAGCCCAGACAGCAACTCCAAAGCTGTGGGAGACGGGAAGCCATGTGGACATCTCTGGGAGGAGCCTTGTGGCAGGCACCTTCCTTTCAGGCTCCTCTTTGGACTGCGGAGGTAGCTGGAAGCCCGTTGCTTCATGTATCAGCTGCAGCGTCACCTCTGTCCCCTGCTTTGCCCAGAGCCTGACCTCATGAGTCAGTCTGCACTATTCTTGTGCTGAGGCTCTGGTACCCACTGCCTACTCCTGCAGAGGGTGGATTCCCACGAACTCTGGCTTTTGCAGCTGGTTCCGATTAGGGCCAAGCCGGTACGGCAGGGAGTGGTGTGGTCACAGTGTGTTTCCAAATGTAGCCTTTCTCTGTGAGTTCCGATTTCCTGGTTGACCCATAAAAGCCAGCCCTTGGCCAAGGTGGGTTCCATACCTCCCATGTTTTGTTTATTTTGGTAAATGCAGTTTTTTAAAGATTAAAAAGGAAGACAGGGTGAGAAGCCTAACAGGTGTGTGTGTGTGTGTGTGTGTGTGTGTGTGTGAGTTTACATAACTCTGAGCTCGTGTGTTGCTGCCAGGACGTGTGTGCAATGCATAAGAGCAGTGCAGGCATGCATGAATGGGAGAGCCATGTGAACGAGCCCTGCTCCTGACACCAGCTGACTGGCCCCCAGCGGGTGAGCGGTCTGGGCTTCAGTGGACTCCCCTGCTGCCAGATGCTCCTGCTGCCCCGCGGCCCTGGGCGGGAAGCGAGGCAGGGCTGCCTGAGCTGCCTCCTCGTCCCTGCCGCACAGCGCACTGCCTGCCTCTGGCCCCCTTTGAAGGCTGCTGGGAGCCTGTGTCTGCCCTGCATCCCACACTGTGGAGGACCACCTGGGCGACGCTCCCTGAGAGAAGACGTGGTCTCCCCGTGGCTGAACCTGGCCCCGCACCACGCACCGACACGCACAGAGCTGGCCTGGACCTTTCCCTACGCCTTCAGTTGGCCTCAGGCAATGCCCACTGGTCCAGTCAAGGTGCTGGGGTAGCTTCTGAAGATGGCAGGCGGGTTTCCCCGCACCCCAGCCTTTGTTCCCTGTGTGAGCTGGGACAAGGCGGATGTAGAGCCCTGCCCCTCGCTGTCCGCAGGGATGGAGCCTGAACGCAGAGGCAGTGACTTCGGGAGCTTGGACGGTTACACATCCGAGCTGAAGCCCCGACCCCAGACACTAGCTACTGTCTCAGCGGTGCTGCGCAGATTGCTCTCTGCACAGCCTTCTCTGCGCACGTTGCAGAGGACACTGCAGGCCTCCTGGCCGGCCCAGCTCGCAGCACTCGCCTGCCTCCCACCATTCGGTTACTCATCCTCAAGCCACTCCTTAATGAATGAATGACACCCAGGCTCGGCCCTGGGGCAAGGCCTTTGTTCTGAATAGCCATCATTGTGGCTGGACCGAGGACCCCTGGGCTCCCCGTAACTACAAATATGCCTTAGTGTTTTCATTCTCGCCTTGGGTTGCCCTAGATGTGGTAGATTGGAGTTAACTTGAAGGGATTCCAATAACTTTCCATGAGATTATAAATATCAACTTCCCAGATGGAGACAAGGACTAGGAAGGGCTCTATCACACAGCCCTGCACCTGGCCTCGGAGAAGCCGGCGGGGGGAGGGGCAGGGGCAAGGAGCACAGCACCTGACCCCAGCTGATGGCTTGGGAAGGCAGCACCCTGATGCCCCGGGTGCCCACAGGAGACCCTGACTCAGCCCGGGCCAGAACCTCCAGGTTCTGCTGGCCCCCGCTTCCAACCACCCAGGGACAGTGGCCAGCACCCCGCGGGGGCTCAGGTGCTCTGCTGCAGCACCCTTGAGGGGCACAGGGGGTTCAGAGGTGTCTCGGCATCAGGGCTCAGGCTGGCGCCACAGATTGTTCCTCAAGGAGGCAAAGGCGGTTTTAGACGAGAAATTGAATTGCACGCTGGAATCACAGGAGCAGAAAGGGGTCTGGACGCCAGCAGACTGGCCTTCCGGGAAGCAGCTGCAGGAGCACGTGTGGGGCCTGGTGGTGCACAGTGCCATCCCTGCCCTGGGAAGCTGAGGCAGGAGGGTCACACTTTCAAACCCAGCCTGTGCAACTTAAGAATTTTAAAGGCCTTGTCGCAAAGTAAAAAATAAAAATGTCTGAGAATGTAGCTCAGTGTGAGGCCCCAGGTTCAATCTCCAATACCATGAAAACAGCAGCAGCAGCAGCAATTTTATGTTTTAAAAAAGGACAGAACGGTACTAAGCTGTATGTAGCATTTATTCACCGAGAAAATTAGGCTGCAGTTGTGAACAATATCAGTCCTCGTCACGGAACTTCCCCTGCAGGTGAGAGGACAAGCGCAGGAGGCCGATGGGCAGTGTCGGCGCTTGCTGCGTCCACGCACTTCCTGGGGTGGTCGGGGAGGTGTCTCTGATGGCCCACAAAGAGGCCTGACCTCCAAGGAGAGAAAAGAGTCTCTCTCTGCCCCTGACCAGGACAGAGAGCCCAGTGATGTGGGGGCCACCAGGATGGGTGGAGTCCAGTATCCATGGAGATGGGTCAGGAAGAAGCTGGGGAGGTGCTCTGGAGAGAAGGCCAGAGAGGCAGGGCAGGGGACCTAGCAGGACGCCCTGGGCAGAAAGATGGCAGACGTGCTCAGCATGCGTGCAGCCCAGGCCCCATCCCCAGTGCCGTGCCAAGCAAAGGGAAAGCGCTTGCACAGCTGGGAGTGGGCTGCTTGCGGGGAGTGCTAGCCTCAGCAGCCGCTCGGACCCCGGGGCCGACTCCCAGGCACAGCAGCCTGGGCCTCTGCGGGTGCTCTGTGGCTCTAGCCGCGAGCAGCTGTGGGCCCGGTGTGCACAAGCCGTGCTGGCTGGAGCCGGGGCTCTTCTCACTTCCAAGTCACTCTGGAGCTTTGTTTGCTCTCATGAAACCCAGCTAGGTTTTGCAGGCATGGAGGACGGGAGGAAAACTGATGGCAAATCCTCCTGGCTGGGCTTTCTGCAAAAGACAAGGAGTGGAGAAGTGTGTGGTGGCTCCCTGTGCAGAGTATGGGCGGCGGCTGGACGCCTGCCCTCACCAGTCGCACTGTCGACAGCACCTTCAGTAGGAGACCAGGAAGGGCCCCTTCTTGAGCCAACCAGCCAAACAGAAGGCGCTTGATTGTCCTAAGGCAGTTCAGGGGTGGAACAAAGTAACGCCAGAAAACAGGAAGGAGAGGGTTACAGCTCCCCGGGGCGTGCGGGGCTGAGGGTGGGCTTCCCCCTCCCATGTGGACAGCATCCACGAGGGCAGCGCCTGCCGTGGAACTGGCCAGGTCCTCCGAGGAATAAGGGCTACTCCCTCCTCAGCCCTGCTCACCAGCCACATGCTGGGACCCCACATCCCTGGTGACCCCATGCCCCTGGGGGCCCCTGGGGTCAGCCCCAAGCAAGAGGGGTTGGTGCCTGGGCCTGCACACCACTCATGCTCCTGTTTTAGTCTCTATTAGAAAAAAAAATCTCCTTACTGGACACTGAGAAAATAGAGATCAGAAAAAGGATACAGAAATCATTCAAAGTTATGATGATAGTGGAATTCATTATCCAAGTGGGGACACATGGTGGGGGGAGAGGGAGTGCTGTGAATGGGGAGCCCGGAAGAGCCTGGGGAAGGGCAGGGCCACCTGGGGCCAGCAGGACCTGCAGGGACACTGCTTCCAGGGTGCCCACCACAGCCGCTGCCTTCTGGATGTTTCTGTGATGGGTGCAGGCCATGTTTCAGGTGGGAGCGACCTTGGAGGGACCAAAGCCCTCAGCACCAAATGGGGGCGGGGTGAAGAGCAATTCCAGCCGGGGATGCGAGGCCTCGCTGTGTTGGACCCTGTCCTTCTCTGCTGGAAATGCTGACGGCGTTTTTCACTTCAGTAAAGCTATGCTTTCCCCACGAAAGCACGTCAGTGCCACTGCAGATCGCTGCCCTCCCAATGGCATGTTTGGACATGCTCATGGTCCTGTTAGTGGCGGTCCTGGGGCCACTGTACTTCCAGCCAAAATCCACAATCACTTCTCTGGGCCAAATTCCTGTGATTTAAGGGGTTTAAAATTAAAATCCTAAACTGCTAAGCAGACATGCACAGACTCTTAAAGTATCTCGCTCTGTCCTGTCAAACCGAGCCGTGTGGCCTGCAGCTGTCCCGTGGGTGTGTGGGACACAATCACAGTGCAGGACCCTGGTCCTTGGGGTGTGAGCGCCAAGGTGTGGGGGGTGTCGGCCAGCGAGAGCAGAAAGCAGGCCGTGGCAGACAGGGCACCACCTCAAGGGCGGTACCGCGGATGTGCTCGGGCTGGAGGCTGTCTGTCACCAGGGTTCTGCGTTTTAGAGACTGGGGTCGCTTTCATTTCTGGGAAATCAAGGTCAGGCACAGACTATAATTCAGTAAACAACTGAATTAGCCACAAAGAGTGGGCACCCGACTTCAGTGGTAGGACAAGCCCCTCCCGTGTGTAACGCAGAACGCGTAACTGTCGCCTCGCATCCGGGGCCAACATCGGGGGTGTGGACTGCTCCCATCTCCATTAGACAGCTGGGGAAAACAAGAGTGATGGGAGACGCTGGCTCTGCCTGAGGTCAGTGCTGGGCTTCCAGTTCCGATTTGCTGGTGGCTTCCTGGCTCCTGAGCGTCCCAGGTTCCTGAGCACGGTGCTGATGGTGAGGGCGGTGAGTGCAGCGACAGAGGTGGTGGTGGTGGTGGGAATGAGTCTGGTAACTCACACTTCTCCAGAGCCCACCGTGCACCGTGGCGCTCCACCCTGGCTCCGGTGCCCACCCTGGGCTGTCCTGCTCCGCCCTGGCTCCTCTGCATACGCAGATACATCTCTTTCTGATAATAACTTTGTAAGCGAGGGATTACCATGGTGAGGAGAGGGACTTCCCAAGAGGGAGGCTCCCTGGGCTCTGCCTCACGAGAGAGACCATGTAGCGTGCTCACTCGGGCAGCCGCGGAGGTGCTGGGTAGAAGAAGGCTTCTCGCCTGAAGCATCGAGCTTAAATACGAAGCCCTGGTCTTTGCTCATGGGAAGCTAGGGGTTCACGGGGTCTCTACACTTTCTTTTGTTTCTTCCTTCTTTCTGACTTATTTTTGAACTTTGAAGCCACCCTGTGAATTCCAGTCTGATAGTCCCTGTGCTTCTGGGTGCCCGCGGGCCTGGAAAACCAGCGGCTGTCTGTGCCCAGCTCTGGGTGGCGGCAGGCCCGGCGCCCTGTGACTGACGGCAGCACTCGCACCTCAGAGCCGCTGCGAACCTCACGCTGTGTCCTTTATTGCTTTTACCTTGTTTACTGCACCAGAAAGACAGTGCAAACATAAAATGAGAAACAGACAAGACAAACAGGGAGGAAAAATGAAATCTGGAGGCGGGCCTTGCCCCGTGGGGGGCCCACAGAGGAACACCGAGGCAGAGGCAGAGTGGAGTGGGCATTGTGGTGCTGCCCATGCAGGGGCTATTCTGGTGGGCGCAGCTGCCCTGGCACACAGCCTCGGCCAACCCTGTTCATGGCCTCAGGCCGCCCCCATTCCAGCTCTCCTGTCCGGGCACTACGCCCATGGATGGTACGGGTGTCATCAACTCCTGCTGTTTATATTTGGCTTCCTCCAGTGCTCGCAGCACTGGCTGTCAAACCAGACGCATTGTGCTTTTTTTAGACTCTGCTAGCTGGATGGCTCCGAAGTGAGTGGGACCAAGGGAGGGCCGGTATCTCCTGCCACAGCCTGCCGACTGCAGCTCTTTGATGGCAGGATTAAAATGTTTGCTCAATCAGAGGGAAGAACTGTGCAAAACGCATCATCAGGGTGTGGGCAACAGCACCTGGAGGGCGGGCAGGCTGGCGCGCACTGTGGGACGGCGACCTGTCTCACCTGGAGAACCGGCAGCATCCCTCCTGGGCTGTGCGGAGGCTGCAGGGGAGATGGGTATGCACACCCACTCAGCTCCAGGGGCTGGTGCTGCCTGGTGGGCTGAGAGGGCCACCTTGGCTGTCCCTACTTCTGTGTTCAAAGCTGTGACATAATGGGAAACACAAGGGACCCCAGTGTACACGGCTCCCTCTCCTGGGACAGGAGAGGACCCCAGGAGCTATGGAAGGTCTCAGGGTGAGGGTGGTCTCCATCAACACTGTCCCCGCGCCTCCTCTAGCGCCTTGCACACCAGGGTCCCAGGGCCCACCCCACCCATCAGCCCCACTGGTCCTGGCTGCCAGCTCGGTCCCACTTATCCCTGGGCTCAGGCAGCCCAGTGTCCAGTGAGCAGGTGTTCCTAGAGGACTGAGTGACCACCCAGAACAGACGCGCTTCCTGTCTGGTAGTCTGGTAGGGGGCCTGAGAGTCTCAGTGCTTGCCCGGATCCCAGTGGCCCCTGGTCCCAGAGCCAGGTCTGGGGATCTACAAACATCACCAAGATTTCCTGGCCCTGGAGAGTTTAGCTCCCTTCTAGGTGCCGAGGCATGGAGTGGGTGAAGTGCTCGAATTTCTGTCCACCAGAAAATGGCCTGCAGTGACCCACAAATAGCTGGGCACGGTGTCTGTAATCAGCACCCTGGGAGGCTGAGGCGGGAGGATCACAAGTTTGAGCCCAGCCTAGGCATTTAGCTGTGCTGGAAGACCCTGTCTGAAAATAAAACAGTCTGTGGCACCTAAAATAGCTGTTCCAAATAACATCGTGGCTGGAAATGACGTTACATCCACGGGCGGGGGTGCGGGGTAACTCCTGGCCCGAGACTACACAGGCCCATGCTGAGGTGCCCCACTAGGCTAGCTAGGGAACAACCAGTGTGTACTCCCCATAAGGCCCTCCCTGCCAGCAGCTGGCAATGGGGTGGCACCAGAACCCTGTGCCCCATGGGACAGGAGGAGGCCGCAGGAGACCAACCTTCTGAGCACCCTGCTCCTCCCACAAGGACAAGGTCCCGAGAAGCCCCAGGGAGCCTGTGGAGAGTGCGCGTGCCCAACCCTGACCTGGTCACATGCACGGGAGGGATGACATTGACTTCTGCTGTTCACACTTGGCTTATTGTGACGAAATGCTGACCGTGCTCCCTGTCGAACAGTAGCAGGAGGCACCGTCTACTTGGTGAGCATATCTGCTGAGGAGCCCAAAGCCAAAGTAACCACGGGAGGGGGAGGACAGCGCAACTCTGACCCTCAGGAAAGGGCAGCAGAGCTGCTGCCGAGCATGGCAGGAGCACAGGTGCGTATGCTGCAGGCCGAGGACGCTGGGAGATTCAGGGCGACGACTCTTGCACTGCAGCGCCTTAAAAACTAACCTGCTCCGCGGTTTCCAGAGCACAGGGAGTTACCTGCCTCGGGCTTCTTATCCCTGCGCCCAGCGGGAGCCCCTCCCCCGTCTCATGCTGTTGCTCCTTCCCCACACGAGCTAAGATGGGCCAAGTGGAAGAGGCCAAGATGCCCAGAGAGGAGCACAGACCCACCTGGCCCTGCTCCCTGGGAATCTGCACGGGAGGAGGAAGCCACCCCCTGTGAGAAGGCCGCCCTCCCAGGGGCCCAGGTTTCCTCCAAGGGAGTTGCTCACACCCGCAGCAGCCCAGCACGCGAAGCCCAGTGGGGCCCCTGGCTCTGCCCGAGGTCCGTCTCCCGGGCGCTGTCAGCTCGCCGGGCTGGCACAGACCCAGAGTACAGCACCCTCTGCCCCACGTCCACATCCAGGACACGGCTTACAGGTATGGGGCAGGACAGAGGCAGCTGCGCCACACAAGGCCACTGAGGCCATGGAGTCGCACACTTCTCAGGGTGAGCCCTCACCATGCCAGCTTCACTGCGGGCTCATGGGGCAGCAAGGTCCTCGCTAGCCACAGGCCACAGTGTGGCTGCCAGGGAAGCTCTGGATGCACTGGGAGGTTGAGGCAGAGTGGGGCCGGGCCTCACGGCTCTGCCTGACCCTCTGGAAGCCAGCATGAGCGGCAGATTCCCACCTGGGCCCTGGACTCCCTGCGGGGGGCACAGGCCAGGGCTGATCACCCTGTGTGTCTTTCACCCTTGTCCTAGGCCAGGCCCACCCACATGTGTCCCTCTGCAGAGACTACACCCCTCAACTGGGACTTCCTGCACACTGCCACATCAAGGTCGGTATTGACTGGCAAACGCCCATGGCTATAGTGCCTGAGATCCTGCAGCTGGATAAGGACTCGGGGTGACTGTGACTTCCACAGCCGCCTACCGCAAAGAGTGGTGTCGCTCCTGAATGTGGGCTACCTGGGTTTAGAGGGAAGGGAAGGCCACGTGGCACTAGGGTCCTCACACCTGCACGTCCCAAACCCGTGATGTGGCGTGGTGAGATGATGGTGTGGGTCTCGCTCACAAGGCAGGTGACCTTGGGGACCAGAGCTCCAGAAGGGTGAGGCCTGGTCAGCCTTGGCAGTGGCAGAAGAGCAGGCTCAGGTGGGGACCTAGGGACCTGTGACACCCTCGTGGCTACCGGAGCAGCTGGTTTGTGAAGGGCTGGGTGGCGTGGAGGCCCAGGTCCCTCTGCCCTGGGGTGGAGCTCTTCTGCGACCAGCACCCAGGCCTCACGTCCCCAGCTGCAGCCTGTTTTTCTGCTGCCCGGACTCCATGCACAGCCGGGCATGATCAGCAAATGCAGCGGCTCCTCTCTCCTTGCCCCCTGGGAGCTGCCTGTCATGAGGCCTGCCGCCCAGGACCTAGGCCTTCACTGGCCATTATCGTAACCACAGCTGGGACAGCGACTCCTGGGTGCCACCTGCAGCATGGAGAGTCTCTGTCATGGCATTTTCCAGTTGACAGAAGTAGCCAGTGAGGGGACAAGGACCAGGCCTAGGATGTGGCTTGCCCATAGCCTCATACCTCGGGAAGTCTATGAGGTAGGAAAGGGGCTTGGGCTGCAGCTCTGGCCACTTTGGCTGGGAGCAGGGACTTCAGAGCCAGTGGGGGTCCTGCGGGTGAGGACACTCGGCTGCACTGTGACTTCTGCGGTGCTGGGGCACCGTGGGGCCCCTGCGGGTTGCTTAAATTTCCTTGGTTTCAGCATCTGGGTAATAAAATGCGAGGCCCTGACCACACAAAAGCTGCCTCACCCAGAGCCCTGGCCCCTGGGGTGGGGGACACGGTGGTGCAGGGCTGGCTGAAAGGCACAGGGATAGGGGCTCCTTTCAAAGAGCCAAGGCTGCTTCCCCAGGTCACCTGTCTATGGCTTCCATCCCTCTTCTGCCTCCTCTTTCCTCACCTCTGTCTCTTCCCCCTCCTCCTCTCTCTCCTTTCTGTCCTCTCCTTTTTCTTTTGTATTTTGAGACAGTACGGTCTCACCATACTGTCCAGGCCATGCTCAAACCTACAAACCCTCCTGCCTCAGGCTCTGGGAGCAGCCTGGG
>NDGM011076998.1:0-7500 GCA_002564305.1 Octomys mimax
TCTTCGCCTTACCCTTTTTACCAGTACCACTGGCTGAAGCCTTCTTGGCTTCGAGTTTTTTCTCTTTGGTATCTGGCTTCTCAGATTTTTCACCTGCCATCTTGCAAGATGGCAAAGTGCTATACTATTATTGTTAATGTTGAGATGAGTGAAGGATTTAATTTTGATCTGAAGAATATGATAGTATGTTTTATTTTTAGTAAGAATTTGTGAAAATCAATATAGAACTAATTTCTAAATCTACTAGCATAATAAAGTGACTTGGTTAATAAATAAATTTCTCAGATATTTAAAAGTATACAATTTTACTCAAGTTTGAATAATATCTTTAACTTTCAAGGATATCCTTTTTAGATAAAATACATTGCATGCTATGACTATTAGGTAGAGTTCAGCTTGACTGGCTCTGGGATCCTCCCTGGGGACAGGGAGAACACACTATGGCTTCATGGAAGAAAGGTCTTCAAGTCTATGTCTGATCCATTGCCCATCTGCTTGGGCATTCTTTACCTGTTCAAGAATGGGAGGAGAGAAAATTTTCTAGAAGAATGACTAAGTATTTCTATAACAGATAAACTCTGTGGTTCAAAAGTCTCAAGCAAGATATATAAAAGACATGCACTGCTTATAATCGAGATTAAAGATAAACTTACTTCATAAAGGAAGCAAAACACTAGGGACAAAGAGATCTTAAAAAAAAGTGAAGAGATTACTTAGATTGGAATAATAATTTGGATGGCTCCCAATAGAAATAAAGAAGAAAATGGAAGTGAATGAATGTCAAACTGGTTAGAAGAACACTTTTTAACTTAGGATTTATACTCAGCAAAACTATTGCTTAAGTGGAACATATGTTTTGAGAAGAACACTGAGATGATTTACTTTAATTTGGAATAAATACTGAAGTATTTACTACAGGGAAAAATGAGTTTGAAAAAAAGATTGAGAAATGCAATGCAAGGGATAATGCTGAAACAATAAAAGTAAATAACAATCAGTCTGAATGTGTATTGATGGTAAAGTATTTTCAATTAGTTTGATGGGTACAAAAGCAAGGTGGAATCAAAGTAGCAGATTACAATGACATTTGGTAAAAAACTAGAGTAACAAATTAACATGGAAAATTATGCTTAACGTCTCACCAGCAATCACAAAGATGAATATTTAAGCAACAATGTTATATATGATTGCACCCTTCTCTGATGAGCAAAATTTAAATTTGATATATCCAGTGTTGGTTAGTATATAGGACAATAGTTACTTTACTTTTATAGTATGGGCAATTCTGCTAGCTACTATAGAAAGCGATTGTACAACTTTGCAATTATTGGTGTAATTTAGGAAATTCTTATTCTGTGATAAGGAAATAGCTACATACATGACCACAATGACACCACTTGAGATTTCAAAAAATAGAAACAATGAAGCTCTCTCTTTCTTGGAGCAAGAATTGAGGGTTCAATTCAGGACCCTCTCACTACATCCCCAGCCCTTTTAAAATTTTGAATCATGGTCTAGCTGAGATATTCAGCTTCCCAGGCTAGGCTCAAAATTGGGATCCTTCTGTCTCAGGCTTCCAGAGTGCTGGGTTTTCAGGTATGCATGATCACATTCGGGATACCACAGTTATAGCTGAATATGAGAACAGATAATCAACATTTTCAATAGGCTCTGGAAAGCCTAGGATAATTCCTCATTTGAGATAAATGACCTACAATTGTATGTATCAATGTGAAAAGTCTCCAAATCTAAGCATTAAGTTTTCTAAAATAGCATGAATTTGTAAGGATATGTTTATTAAGAAAAGCATAGATCATAATTTAAAAACATAACCCCCCCAAATATTTATATACCTTGTTTATGCTTCAGCTGACCATGTGTTTAAGTCAAACTTCTATCACAAAACCTAGGAATCACATCTTGTGGAGAGGTGTGATTTCTCATGGATTCAGCCCATGATTGGTGGGCTGCAAGGCAGATCTATTCAATGTCACCTCCTTGTCGCTGGCACACAATGCCAACTGCTGCTGTTTAGGGAGCAGGACCTTTTGGCTCACAGTTACAGTCCGAGCTCCGTGGCTCAAGGGCAGAAATGGAAAGGCGAAAGGGAATGGGAGAGGAAGGCTGCTCACATCCTTGTGGCCAGGGAGCAGAGAGCAAGCAAGGAGCTGGAGACATGCTTCCGGTTCATGTACCCAGTCCTCACCTCTTAACAGCATGTCAGTTATGTCACCCGAAATCTGATTACCTCAAAAATCTCTTTCTATGACTGCATGAACACTTTTGAGCCCCAGCACATGGAGGGCACAGTATTCCTTTCATTCCCATCACCCGAGGATATCAGGACAACAGCTCATGTATTCTGGGTTTATCAATTCCTTTATTTAAAGACAGGCGTGAGCAATGTGGTTTGTACTTTTTCATCTTTGCCTAGAAATTATACATTGCCTGAAAGCTCATCATGGTTTTTAAAATGCTATTAAATTTTATCTATAATTTTCGCAAAGCATTTCCTTTTATTTAGGGTTTTCATCTTGCTGGTCCCAGGACTCTCTGTCATGCTTAAGTTTATATTAGTCCAAGACTGTCTGCCTTGACCTGTTATCTCTGGGAAGTAAATAAACTTCTACCTCATGCATGAAGTCAGTTATTTTGTGCTTTCTGTACATACAGTAAAAAATTAATCCTGTTCTTTGACTACTTGTACAGAAAATAAAATACTAAGAAATGTACATTAATATTACCAAATTACAAAAGGATAACCAAGGCTGGGGAGATAACTCAGTGGCAAAAGCACCTGATTGGCAAGTAAAGGGCCTGTGTTTGATCCCTGGTACACAAAAAAAAGGATGACCACCTGCTTCCCCTCCAAAAGTCAGTTAAGCACATAGTAGCTGATGTAACAGTATTAAGAGATGGAGCTTTTAGGAGGTGATTACATCATGAGGGTTCTGCTCTTATAGATGGGATTAATGTCATCAAAATGAACTCATGCCTCACAAACACTAATCAATCAAGAATATTCCACCTTCAGTGTATAGAAAACAAAGATATTCTAGTCTTTCAAAAAGTATATTTCTAGCATAAAGATTATTATGAGCTGGTTATCTGGAGAAATAGTAGCTGCATTATTCACTCCTTTTGCCCTTCTGGCTATTCCATCTTGTGAGGACATGACTTTCATCCTACCACACAAAGGAAGCACCAACAAAGAGCCATCATAAAAACTGAAACAAAACCCTCAGCAGACCCCCAGCCTACTGGCAACTTGATCTCCAACTGCTCAGCTTCCAGAACTTTGAGGAACACATCTCTGTTTTTTAGACATTGTTGACCTTGAATGTTTTGTTGTAACAGCACAAAAGTATAGACAAAAACTTTACTAAAAAAGCTCTTATGGGGCCCAGCACAGAGATAAAGAAGACTGTCTTCAGACCAGGATGCTTGTTGACACTACATGTGCAACAAGAAAATTTAAAGTGCCTAAAATTATCTCTAAAAACTTATTTCTACTTTTAAAAGATTGTTTGTATCATAAGAGCAATCAAGCAACATACATTTTTAAAAATAAGAAAAGCATAACGTGAGAGGGATATGCATATACCTTAATCATATATTCAAAGCAAGATAACCTATCACATGTTCCTACCACTTTAGCTCTTCAACATAGAAAAAACAACACACTATTATGATAGTGACACCTTTTCCACCCACTTCTAATGTTTATTTTAAACTTGAAATCTTTTTCATTGTATCTGTTTATTTCCCTCAAATTGCCTCACTATTCTCCATCTGGTGGGATCTCCTTGCAGTGCCCAAGAGACTCTATTCCAAACTTGCATACAGATCTGTGTACAGTAAGGCCGCTCTCCAAGCAGACCTCACTAGAGCAGCCGTATGCTTCACGAGCCACAGAGAGATTCACTACACTTACCTGGGCTTCTGACCGCTGCATCCGAACCACTCCTGCTCTCCGTGTCCAAAATGACTGCCAGACCCACAGAGGCTGCTGGCAAGAGAGAGCTGCTGAGGTCCACCTGCGTCAAGCTCGTGGGCTCCATGGAAGAGGCTCCTGCAGTGCTTCTGCTCTTGTCCCCACCAGCGGGATGTGTTTCCAGGTCTCTCTTTCCCGGTCTCTGAACAATGTGAATGATGCTCTGTTGTTCCAAATCACAATTCTGTGTAGAAGCAACACACAAACGTAAGAAAACCACACGCGCTAGATACTGAGTAGGGCTTGGGGCACTGGATACTCAATAAAATTTAACTTGTCATCAGTTCTAGAGTTGGTACCATATTTTTAAAGTTTGTATATGAATGATTTTCACGCGTACTCATAGAATTGAAAAAAAAAAGGTGATGTATGTCATTCATCTAGCTGGGCACACTTTTCTTGCCAGTAGGGATACACTGTACATTTTAGATAAGAAACGGCAAACTAGGATCAGAAATGGGAATTTTGGGATAGAAGAAAACTACAATAATATCTAATGTGATATCAAATCTAACAGAAAAAAGAAAGTGTACCATGCTATATCCCATAAACACAGTACAAATAATATTATTTTTAGTTTTATTATTACATATCAATTATATAGAACAGTTGGTTTGATCTTGGTATATTCACACATATATAAAACATAATTAGCAAATAATATTATTTTAAAACTGATTTACCTTGAAGTGATATGTCCTTATAATTATCTAATTAAATACCGGCAGTTTTATCTGTTTTATAAAAACATAAGAAGCTACTGTCAATTATCTCATGTTCTTCTACAGAATTCAAAAAAATTGTGGTAGCAGTAGGCCCCACCTACTCTCTCTAATCACAAGTTAAATCACAGCTACATTGAGAGGCAAGCAAAGAGCAGTCCTATTAGCCAACTGCTTTTCCACCAATTACAAGATTAAAATCAGTCATGATTTAAAAACTGCCTAATCCGCATCATTTTTTTGTTTGTTTGTTTTGTTTTTGAGACTGGGGATTGAACTCAGGCCCTTGTGCTCGCCAGGTAAATGTTTATTCTACTGAGCTATCTCCCTGGCCACCCCCCCCCAATCCACATTTTGATGTAGGTGAACAGGAGCCTTTATATTTTAGAAGACTAGTAGTTAGAAGTCAGATATACCCTAATGCAAAAAAGAGATTCTCGTAAACCAAGCCATAGTTTAGAATAACGAGAGAGACACAGTCACCCTTTCCTGAAAGTGCTGGGCTCTAGCTCAAAGTAAACGTCTTTATGTATTTTCAAACCATTTCTTTTTCTTTTATCTTGGGAATGCTCAAGGAATCCCATGTAACATACAACACTAATGACAGCAACCTAATCTTCCCTCCCTTGCTTCTTCTTCAAAGTCTCAGTTTGTTGTCACTATCAAAGTCCTCTCAGGAGGTGACCACCATCACTCAGCTGTACCATAATCTCCACACTACTACTTCCTCATATCTGCCTCCTCCACTTGAAGCTCACCAGGATGCCCTCCATTCTTAAATCTGATGCCTACCTCTTCACTATCTGCATGCCGGGGTTCTGTCACATGGACAAGCTTGATCTCGAGCCCTTCTTCAGAGCTCCTAGGTTCTCCCCAAGTGTTCTCAGATACTCAGCAGGGGTCACTCACTGTTCGTCACCCTCTCTTCCAAGGTCCTCCCATATCTGACTTGCTTATTTCTGTCAGAGTCCTCTCACCTCAATATCTCATTAACATCTTCTGTGGGCTGAGGGCCTCAATACCGCCACCACACGGCTCCTGCTGCCTGCTGTTATATACAGTGAGTTCCCAAGAGTGAATAACCAGGGATCAGAAACATCCTTCACATTTTCCTCTCCTTTAAGTCTTCATTGTTACCTCCACCATTTTAGGTCTCTATTATTACAGTGACTGAGTAATAACTCCCTTCACCTCTAGTTTCTGCCTACTCCAGTCTATTATACACAAGAATTTTTAGTGTGTGATACATGAGGTTTCTGATGTGCCTTGCTATTGCCAGTTAAAAGAGAATCTAATACCCTAATGTCTTCAAGTGTGTTTACAATTTTCACATTTCTAGATCTTTGTCTTAGGGTTTGTATGCTTCTAATAATTTTTTCTAAAAGTCCTGTTTGAACTTTAATCTTTTTACTGAACTAAATCCACACCACTTTTTAAATTTTTGAATTTGTAATTTTCTAAAATTATTATTATTGTGTTGGTGTTTTAATACTGCAGTGGAACCAAGACCCTTATACTGAACTACACCCTAAGATTTTTTTATTTTTGTTTCAAGACAAGATATTGCTAAATTGTTCAGTCTGGCTTGCACTCATAATTCTTCTGCCTTAGTGCTGGGATTATAGGCATGAACTTACATTCTTTACCTCTCCTTCAATGTTGATGTAATACATCAATTTTCTCACTATTCATTCTTTCGTTTCGGTGAGCACGTATTGTATTCTCTTCCTCCTCTCCCTGATGAGGTTATCTATAGTATTGACTTGGGCTGATGTGACATTACAAATATGATTGAACAAGAAGTTTAAAGTGATTTTGCCTAGAAGACTGTATTCTTGGGAGCACCCACCTCCTCACCCTCAGCCTCACAACTGCATATATGCCACATTCCTGAGCTCTGCTGCTGGGAGGGCCCAGTATAGCATTGGCCACAGCTAGGAAGGAGAGTCTATGTGTGGGATGCAGCCAGGCTGGGCAGCACCCAACAGACCTATGGAAAATTGGGAAGGCAGGGTGGTACTATGTGCCACTGACATTGTGGTTGTTTATAAGCACACACAAGATAGTGGACAGCACTCCCTGTCCATTCTAATCACACCAGTGGACATGCATTACCATTGACTTCACGTAGACACTCAGGCAACAACATCTAAACCACAGACAGCTGGCAGCCTGAGTCCTGTCCTACACAACACCACCAAAATCTGGTTACACAGAAGTGCAGGCATATAAAAATATGAGACTGGCAATGAGGAACATGGTGAGAATTGGCACCCTAGAAGAGCTTGAGTTTTTGTCCAAATGCTGTACTCTCCAATGAGATTCAAGAATTCAGTAGGATAAAATTCCATTCTTCAAAACCAGAACTGGCATACTTCATGTGATCCACTGGGACAAAACCCAACACCTGTTTCTCTCATCTGAATCTGAGAAGTCTTTGCCCACTATGCTTTTCCTATCGTAGTGGTCAGGGCATGGGTAGTTTATAGTACTTGAGTGAATGAATCTTTGTGTATAAAAGGGTATGTGTCCCTGTCTTATCTTCCAACTTAAATTAAAAATTTCTAATACCACAACTGAGTCAGAATTATATGTATGTAAGGACTCTAGGCAAAGTAGATACAGGAAATATGTCTGTGATTTCAAAAATCTATGACTAAAGGGAAATAACAGTGAATGAACAATGAGCAAAGGAAAGAAGGGAATCAATGAATATAAAGTCATGAGTTCAGCATGTAAAGTGCTTGATAAGGAGCCAAAAACTGTGGGAAAACAGAAAATGTG
>NDGM011077010.1:0-13207 GCA_002564305.1 Octomys mimax
AAAACTTATGGCATGGGACTAGATTAAGCATAAAATAAATGCAAATTAAAAAAAAAAAAGAAATTGAATTTAGGACCTTGAGCTTGCCAGGCAGGTGCTACTCTGCTGAGCTATAACCCCGGTCCTACATCATGGAGATGTAAAGCAAGAGCTAATTTATGTTTTCAGATTAGCACTGGAATGATGGAGATTGAAGGCTGCCAGAGAATGAAAGCATGAGTTCTCACAGGGCTGAGGAAACTGGACTCTGGTAGAATCCTCACCACATCTGCTTCTCTCTTAGTCTCACCTAATCCACCTTTATATACATCATGGGGAGCTGGACCTGGCAATGGCAGGCCAAAGATGGGGTCCCTCTCGTGGAGGAAGAGAGCTGAAGCAACTCCCCTTCACACTAACAAGTGGTGCATCAATCTGGTACAGAAATATCCACCTCCTCAGAGTCTGACTTTCTTTAGTTTCAGATCCTTAAGGTCAGCTGACGTCTGACAATATTAAATGAAAAATTCCAGAAATGAGCAATTCAGAAGTTTTAAATACCCAGCATGCTGTGCTTGCCCCGCCCCCTAGGGCGTGCTGAGACAGCAATTGAGACTGGGCATGGTGGCAGTCTCATAATCCCAGCGCTCGGGAGGCTGAAAACAGGAGGATCGCTACGAGTCCAAGTTGTGTAGTGAGACCCTGTACTAAATCCATAAAAAAGAGTTTTTAATAACTTTCCTCATAATATGTTGTTATAGTTGTGCTATTTTATTGTTGCTGTTGTTAATCTCTTTTTGTACCTACTTTGTACATTAATCTTTATTGTAGACATGAAAATACGGGAAAAACGTAGCATTAGGATCTGGCATTCATGGGAGGGTTTTAAAGCATACACCCCACATCTTGGGGCAGACTACTATAGACATTGTATATTGGTCTGTGCTGAAAAAACAAGTTATCAACAAAACCACAAAATGTGCAAAGAAAAGGTTGTTTCTTCGCAGTCCCTACAGACCCTATTCTTTCTTCTCAGCCCCAACGGCTGGGAACGCACAGCGACTCGTTTACCCAGGCTCCTGCTCAGGGGCTGGAGGGGCAGTTTGCCTCCTTTGCCTGGGCTGCTGTGGTCCCTGCTGCTGGTCCTTCTCCCTAGCCATCTCATCTAAGTTGGAGAGCCCTCCACGAGGAGGCTGAGGCACAGCTTCTTGGCTCCTAAAGCGGCCAGGCTAACGCGAGTGGCCCAGGTGCACCTTGCAGCAGGCTGTCTCGGGCTTCACAGCCCAAGTGCACCAGAGAGGAGTCCAGGACACCTCAGTCCTGAGTGCCGGCTTCCTCTTTGGGTCCCACAGAAGCTTCTCAAGTTTACAGACACATTTGTGTGATCTTCAGGCTATTTTTAGAGACTATCTCAAGAAGTTCTATTTTGGACATGTACATTATAGACAGATTAGACTCTACACACGAATTTACACATCAGCCTTGTTTTTTCTGGTCTTTGGGAACACAAAGAGCAAGCCTTTATACTCACACAGCCACTAATCTCACTTTCTGATTTTGCTTCTTTTTAGAGCTGCTCTCAGAAACCATTTAATTTTAGCACCACAATGTGGAGGAATCTGGAAAGCTGTCCTCCTCCTCCTCACCCAATAGGCTTTGAACTGCAGTAACATCCTGCATAAACGAAGACGGATGCTAAAATACTGTTCACAGATTAAATGATAACATGAGTGCCTAGCTATGTCTCAGTTTCTCTCTAGAGCAGGGAACACCTTTTCCTCAAAGTTAAGATTTTACCCCAAATTTTGAATGTTGGCAGATTTGTTTGAAGCATCCCAAAGGGCACTGGCAAGGCAGCTCTATAACAAGTCCCCAAGATTTTCAGCCAGATAGTCCTGTGCTGGACCCAGCTGGCTCTTTTACCAAGCAGGAAGGATGTGACCTGGGCTGCTTCATTCCCCCGCTCCTCAGCCAGCTCACCTTCGACGGGCCGATGAGGCACAGCATGAAGGTCACGTGAAAGGCACAAGAGCCCCCATGGTTGGGGGGGCAGCAAGCACCCCAGGCACACCGGTCACCTGAACGTCACTGTTCCTGAGCTTTCTGCAGCGCCACACGGATGGAAAGGAGACTGAGGGCCGTACTTGTTTCTCTTTGCTTTTTAATTTTGTCTCAGTAGAATGGGAGTGAGGGAGGGAGCCAGGCCCAGCCTCACAAAGGGCCAGTGTCTGTGGGCTTGGTGGTGTCTGGGAGGCCCATTAGGCGGGAAGGCTCTGCCAAGTTTTCATATGGTTTTCATATCAGCGGCTTGTTTTGACTCCTGTGAGTGCTCTCGCCGCAGTCCCTCCGGAGGAGAGGAAGTGTGGGTAAGCCCAAAGCAAGCCTGCGACTGCAGAGGCAACCGGGGTCCGAGGAAAGGAAGCAGGATCCAGGGTGAGAACTGTCCCCTCGGGCCCTCTCCTTGCTCCCCTCCTGTGGCGCCCGGCCTCTGACGCGTTGGCCTTCGAAGGACTCAGTCATGTCTGCTCTTTCTTCCCAGAAGAGGAAGGCGGGAGAATTTGGCAGAGACGCAGCAGCGTCTGGCCCAGCGGAGGCAGCAGCACAGGGGCGGCCCCCAGGCTCCAGGAGGCCGATGGGCGGTGAGCCCTCCGTTGGCAACTGTGCCCCGGGGCGTTTTCCAATTTGAGAAACTGGTTGTTTTTTGAAATAAAGATGAAAAAAAAAAAAAAAAAAAAAAGAAAGAAAGAAAGATGAGTCAGGCAATCCAAGCCTTTTTTTAGGAGCCCTCTGAGTGGCACAGTCTCCAGGTGAAACTTATGGGCACTCTGTAGCCAATATTAATGATAATGAGTAGCTATTAATTCAGCAAACATCACTTGAGCTTCTGCTATATGCCTGGCACTATTCTAGTTCTGAACAAAACAATCACAGCTAAGTGAAACCGGTAAAGCTGCACTGGGCACTGGTACAAAGCTCTTTCAGATACCATGTTAATGGGTGTGCTCCTGTGCCCTTGTCTTGTCTGAGACAAAGCCACCAGGTCCATCCACGCACTACTGTCCCCAGGTTCCTCCTCCCACAAGTCCCTGTCTTGCTTTTCCATCTGGCACAGAGGCTTTTCCTGAGCTGGGGTCCTGTGTGGAGTTTGCAAAAGGGATGGGGAGGGGAGGAGAGAGGTCATGAGGCTCAGGCAGGTCACGCCATCTGCCTCCAGGAGGACAGCTCCAGCCAAGGGGACAAGGGGGTCAGTCTAGGGCATGGAAGGCTAGCACTTTTGGGGTTTCAGGCCTTCTATTATCTAAATTTAAGGAAGGGGACAGCATGTGCTCGTTGGCCCCTATGCCAATGATGTGGCCACTACATCTGTATTGCAATCTGGCCTTGGTCAAGAACTGTACCTCTTCCTTACCCTCAACTCCAAACCTCCAGCACCTTCACTTTCCTGGGCCTCTGCCTCTAGTGGCTCCATTCCAACCATCCTTCAGCCCTAGAAGAGCCATCAAGTTTACTGACAACACCTGCCTCCCTCTCTTGGTCTTTAGCTGCGTGACCACAGTTCACATCTAGAGTCACTGTCCTGTGAAGACCCTTCAAAGCACCCCCAGCAGAATTCGAACTCATTATATACTGTTCCCTGCCAACTTGCAGGCCACTGGACAAGTCTCACCTCTGTTGCCTAGCCTTATTCTAAATTCTTGATCATTCATCTCAAGTCCTAATAATACCAGTGTTCATTGTGACAGTTCCCTGCCTGTCCTTATCTCAGCTGCTGGCTCCAGAGAATAAAGCAACTGAATGAGAGTCCACACCCACCCCAGTGTCCCTACACTGACTTCTATTTTGAGAGAGGAGTGGTCCTGGATGCAGCAAGGCTAATGGTTTTCCTAAAATTCTCAATGAATTTCCACTCTTCTGTTTTGTTGGCCCTGTTACAATCCCCCTTACTGCAATGGAAGCCTTGTGAGAGGCTTAATTCACCTTCTTTTGCTTCTATGATAGAAGCAATCTGGGATTGGCTGATGGATTAGGTAGGCAATGGCATCTTCCATAAATAGCCTTATTCAATCATGGCAGTAAAGTGGTTTCCTGTATTTTAGAATCTTCTGAAAGTTCCCTCCCTCATCAAAGTGTGGGGCCTCCACAGGCACTCTGGTCTTAGGTGGAAAGATGTTTTCTGGCCAAGCTAAGAGTAAGGATATAGCTCTTTCAAGCCTTTTGACTTCCTAAGCCTAATGCTTAACCTTAACCACCACTGTTATCACTTTATTAAGTCAATCAGACTCAATCCAATAAGCTGAACATGAAGTGTTTTTTTGCTTGTTTCTTCAGGATTTGTAGATACTTCTTCATCCCTTCAACCACTCCTTTATGTTGGGAGTTGAGATAGGTTTATGAAAACTAGCTGTACTGACACTATACACTGAACAGTGATAAAAGAACAGGGCTTCGCTACACAAGCCTAGCTACTCTGTGTGTGTGCACGTGTTTGTGTGCGCACATGTGTGTCCATGTATGTCTGCGTGTGCATATGTGTGCCCATGCACGTACATGTGTGTGCCCATGTGTACATGTGGGTGTTGCATTTGCATGCATGTGTGCACATGTGAGTGTGTGTGTGCCGAAGATGGAGGCCGCCAGCTGATCTGCTTAGCTATCCCTTTATAATATAACTTTTACGGTTTTACATAAGACTGTATTACTCTGAATATTTGAAAATCATTGAATACTAAAATTATATGTTAATATTCCAGCTTCCTAGGTTCTGTTAAAATTATACATACTTACTAAAAATTGAGTTATAGCTTGGATATATCCAGAACTATGATGCTAAATATCTCCTATGTAACTGAGGAGCTGTGCAACACATGACTTTTGATAAACAAACCTATAACATATAAAGGTTACAGATGATCAGGAAAGAGGAATAAAGGAAATTCTCTTTCTGGCTCCTAGGAGATGTCTGTCTGTCTGTCCCCCACCCCTTTCTTTCTCTATCGTTATTCAGTGAGAGCTCCAGCCTAGCTCATAGTCAAATTAACTCTGCTTGCTTATCAGCTGTGGAATTAAAGCACTGTTGACACAGAAGAAGCAGTTCCAAGGCTCTGAGTCGTTTGTCCAAGGACCCGCAGCTAACGTGCAGGACGGAGGAATTCCAATCCGTGCTTGGCAGAAAGCTAAGTCCAGACTGGAAAGTTCTCCCCGGCCCTAACCTGCAGCTGAAAGATCAGAGAAGTTTGGTGAAGCGACTTAGAACTCTGTCACCAGCAGATCAGCGAGCAGCGATGACAGGCAGCGGGGGCAGAGGGCTGGCACTTGCATTGGGGTGAGCCGACCGGGAGGACGTGCCCAGCGAGGGTAGGCGTCTGTGGGCGCGAAAGGGACCGGACTTGGCTCCGGGAGCCGAATTGGCTTGGAAGTGAGACCTGCTGTGGGCTCCAAGTAGTAATTTGTTTTTCATCCCACCTTAATTTCTTGTACAAAGGGAGAAAAAAGGCCTTGAAGAACAGGAGTAGGAGACAGAAGTAAGGAAGAGCTGTGGGAGTTTCGGCCAAGGGTGGTTTCCTTCCTGGCCTCGCCCACCTTCTCCACTCTTCCTGTCTACAGCCCGCGGTGCCCGGGAGAGGAGGGCTGGCCTTGCGCTGCGCTGGACACTGGCTGATCAGGGCGGCTCCCTGGGAATCGGGGGCCCAGGCTTCCGGGGCGCAGTCGCCTCCTCCTTGCCATCTTACTGAGTTACAGGTCAGCGACGAAAGCCCTGAGACGTGCAAGAGCAAGCAACAACGTGGCCGCAGCCTTGATCTTCTCATTTGTTTTGCAGGATATGGATGTTTGCGACAGCGAGACTCTGAGTTTGCAGGCATCAATCCAGTGTCCAGGAACTCAAATCTATTCTGACCCTAACTCTCCAGAGCGACTTCAGAAGCCACAGGTCCAGGGGCTCGGTGCGCAGGGCTGACCTGGCCGCAGAGGATGATCCCATGCACGCTGTCCCCAGGTTCTCTCATTTCCGTCTGCCGCGTAACTCAGAGTCCCATTGCCCTCTCTTCGGGTGTGACAATTCTCTACAACACCCCACAGCACTCAGGAAAGTACTTTTCCTTACTGCTGCTAATTTTTCAAATAAAGGCTTTCACTCAGGAACAGCCAAGTGGGAAATAGACACGATGCAGTATGGGAAGCCGTGAAACTTCCGTGCCCTTTTTGCGAATTTCCCTTATAGCACTTCAGTGTGGTCACTCACTGGGAGGCTCCCTAAACCTCCTGGGTCGGTGGTTTTTATAGAGGTGTCATTACATACATGCGACTGATTAAATTATTGTCTATTGGTGACTGAACACAGTATCCAGCCCCTTTCCCTCTTGGGAGGTCTGGGGTTAAGATTGGAAGTTCCAGCCTCGGTCCTGCCTTGTCTCTCAGGAGACAGCCCCATCCTGGAGCCCGCTGTGGGTCCTCATGAGTTGTTTTATTAGCATAACCTCAGATATAACTGAAAGGTTTGTGCTATGAAAAACAAAAGATGCTCCTATCATTCAGGAAATTCCAAGAGTTTTAAAAACTCTGTGCCTGGAACAGGAGACAAAGAAAAAAATAAAGATCAAGTAAATGCTTCCCATTGTACACTTTTATGTTCAGAGGAACTGCTTGGGGGAAGAGATTAACATTTCTTTGTTGCCTTAGAATAGGCGAGTTACTTGTAGCAATACGGGAGTAACCTAATATCTCCCTCACTCCACCCACCCCAGAGGAATTATTGTTCCACCCCAAGCCCTGTCCTGCTAAAGAAAACACCAACACCCCCTGTGTTCTTTTTCTAGGGCTGCCATAACAAACTACCTCAAACTGGGTGGTTTAAACAACACAAGTATTTACTATCACAGTTTTGCAGGCTAAAAGTCTAAAATTAAGGTGTAGGCACTGTCGATTTCTTTAAAGGGGTTGTGGGACAAGGGTCCCTTCAGGCCCTCTTCCCACAGCTTGTATACAGCCCTCGTACACATTTCTGGACATTATTAGCTTCTCTGTGTCCAAATTTTCCCTTTTTATAGGGACAGAAGTCTAAGGCCCACCCAAGTGCCCCACTGTAATGCGACTGATGACCTCTGTGGGTTGAAATGAGCTTACATTCTGAGGTCCTAGGGGTCCGGATATTAACGCCTGAATAGGACCGAACCAGTCAACAAATAATGCCCCACCTAGTAGTTTGGCTTCTTACTACACCATGAACATTTGTTCTGAATCCATTGCTAAGCCTTGTGTTGTAAATGATTTGGATAGAAGTGTAGATGGGCAGGGGACACACTGGGGAGGAAGGGAGAGAAGCGAAGATTGTCCACACCCTTAGCTTGGAGGGCAGCCCAAGTATGGGGCTATCTGGAAGATTGCCCTCCCCATATGAACTTAAAGCAAAGCCACCACAAAGGACTATAAAATAACTCTGATATCCCAGTAGGCTCCCGTTAAGTGTGCAGTCTTCAAGGTGAATCGAGTTTTCTCCATCTGAGTAGATGTTCTCCCCTCCCAGGCCCTGTGGAGTGAGAAAGACGCCCGGGCAACAGGCACAGGGGATGGCTAGTTGTGCTGAGAACTGCTTGGCAGGTCAGCGGGGTCTGCCGCAGCCGTGGGTGGCTGCCATGTGGCCCACCCTAGGTGTGGGTGACCCCAGCCAATAGGCTTGTCTCCTGGGGAGAAGAAAAAGGCAGAAGAGTAAAGCCCCCCACTTTCTTCAGAGGAGCCATTCTGGATTCTTCCATCTCTGACCCCACGATGGCCGCGGGGGCTCTTCCTCCTCTCCTGTGTAATTGCTCATGCACGTTATATTAAATCTGACCCGCTAGCGAACCCTAATCTGTACAGCAAGCTGCTGGCTTGGCCAAGTGGCGCTCGCCCAGAGCCCCCAGCCATGCAGGAGTGGTTTCTAACCCTATGACCCAGTGACCTTCTGAGAAAGAAATGTAGTATGAAATAAAGTTAAAGGCATGATTCAGGAAGACAGTGATACAATGTTGCAAGTATTTTGAACATTGTAATTTTCGACTGAGTTAATAGGATGCTAACCAAAGTGGCTTTGCTTCTTAAAGTGGTTCATTTCTGCAACAGCCTTCTCAAACACTACAGCTGAGGATGTTGGAAAACATAAGAATTAAATATTGTAAATATATGTCCATTCTTATCACAAAACATTTCAATATGTATTTAACATGAGAAAGAAAGCATGGCTCTAGAGAATCAGTACAATGTTGTTTATGCTAGAAAAGAAGGAACCTGCAAGAAACAAACTCAAGAGAAAACTTTGTATCTTTGACTATCTAGAAATATAAAAAGGCAAAACTCAGTTCCTTTTTTTTTTTTTTTTCAACTATTAGGTCCCTTACACTATGCTGCAGATCTTTATCTGTGAATGTATGAAGTGAAGGAGAAAAAATGCATTTGTATCTCAATTTCAATTCCAGTCTAAAGTAGCCTTCGAAGATATACTCAGCTTGTGCCAGGGGAGGAAGGTGTTGACAACTTGTTTATATGAATGCTTTGCATGCAGAACAAGGTCATGCCAAGCGGAGACCACAACCCAACCGGGACCCCTTCTCCAGAGGCTACCGCTGGGCTTTATTGTGAGGATACACACATTTCAGAGGCTTCTAATCTAAGTGCATCTGTTCAGAACCTTCGTTAATCGACATAGATGATAGAAACAAACGCATGTTGAAATGAATGGATTCAATTTTTACTTCCTTTGAGTGGATTTCTTAAAATATTTGAAGGATTCTCTCTACTTTGATGGGGGATTAGGATTACTGAGAGTTGAAGCCTAAATTGAAGGCTCAAGCTTTGATTTTTATATTTCTCTGTGTTTAACCACTGGGCTGCAGGACTTCTGATTGATATGATTACAGTGACTGAATACTTTTCTAAATATTACTGTTCCCTGAAGATTTCATACACTATGTAACTGTAGCATAAGTAAGTAAACATAAAAGATTGAGTTTTCTTTGTACATAAAGAACGAGTTTTATGAAACTTTTTTGAGGTTGTATAAAAACAAATGCTTGTTAATAAATGTATGTGTTACAAAACTTTACCTGTGACTGGCGAGCTCAACTGGGGAATGGAAATCTCCATGTGTGATTAAGAAGAGTTTGCATGTTCAATTTGGCTTAATTGCTTCACAACAAGGGTCCTTTAGTTCTATTTCCTTTATTTCATCTCCCTTAATTCCGCTTAATGATCACTTTGCTATTCGTCAGCTCTGGAAAAATCCTGCCTGGGCCTGTTCTGGGTAGGAGTGGCCTCCCTTCCGAGCTGGTGTTGTAAGGGAGGCAGGCGGTCACAGGCCTCACATTCTCCCATATTCCTCATGAAGATGTCATGAGATTTTGATGATACAGTGTGTCAGGGTTAGCTCAGTACAGCGACAGTGTCAAACCAAGGAAGAAATGTCAAAGCAGAGAACCCATTACAGGGCTGGGGGTACAGGTCATGGGAACTTTAGTAGGAAACCTCCGTCAACTCTCTCTTTCCCAGGGAGGTCCTATGTGGGTACCACGCTCTGGTTATCCTGTCCTGTCCCCTGTTTTGCAGCTTGGAGTCTGAGTTTCACTTCGCATACTCGTGGAGACTCACGGGCGTTCACTGTGTCCTTGGGGTGTTTCATCAGGATCAGGCCCACCCATCTACATCTCCAGGGGCTACCGAAACTGTAATTCTCGCCTTATATTTTCCCATCTGGAATGTAGGCATGTCTTATCCCATTTCCCTATTCTGCTTAGGAATAAACATCTATTTATTTCCTAAAGCCCAGGCCATGTTTCAGGCCAGCCAAACCAGAATTTCTGAGGATGGAAATTTATTTTTAAAAGTTAAAAACATCTTTTTGATTGACACTTTGTATGTAAATATTTCTGAGGTGCAGTGCCATGGTTTTATGTATGTCTACAAGACATGATCAAAATGTATGATAAATGTTTAATTTTAAAAAATCATTACCGTGACAGACAAATCTCTTTCAAAATCCTACCCCTCAGGTTGAACCCCACTCATCCTATCACTGTTGCTACTTTCTGAAGCAGTTCAGAGAGTCCTGTCTTCAGTACACCTGGCTGCATCTGTCACCTGACCTGATCCGAAACACCCCCCTTCCATGGTCATTCTGAATTTGGAAAAGTTAGACATTGCATTGGACCAGTTCCTGTGGGTGGGGTGAATACAGGCACTTCGTAAGGTACTCATTTTACAGAAATGGACACAAATGGTTGATAAACAAAGTATAATAAAGATTATGGTTAATATGTAAGTAAAAATGTATTGTTTAAAAAAAAAAACATTGCCATAAATCCCCCTCAAAATACACCCTCTTACTCTGAACATGCTTATCTTATATTCATGGCGATGTGTCTTTTTTTTTAAATGTGTTACTACAGGGTCTATAGGGTCTCACTACATAGATCAGACTCAGTGATTCTCCTGTTTTCAGCCTTGCAAGCGCTGGAATTACAGGTGCGCACCACCGTGTCCAGTCTCAATCACTATCTCAGTGTGCCCAGTGGGCGAGGCAGGCACAGCACGCCGGGGATGGAACCCTTGCCGCTGAGTCTGCCCAAGCAGGTGCTTTAGTCCGCTGAGCTATCAGGCCTGCCCTGGCAATGTGTCTTTTACTGTAATAAGTTTTTAAACTTTAAACAGTCAGTGTATCTTTCCAATTACCACTTGTATGTTGGGTCAACTAAAAGGTAATTAGTATACCTATTATTCTTTAAATGTATTGTTTCCTTAGGCTTTCTTACAAGCAAATTCCAATCTTCTAACTATTTGGGGATATATAGTGTATTATTGTCATTATATCCACAGAAAAATTGAGCATAAAATTGTGGTTTTCATTGCACAATTGAATACAGAGACACTGTATTAGAATACAAAGCTGGAATTCAGTTAAGAAACTGCTTGATTGGGGTGAGTGTAGTTACTCCCTGGATCACTGGGCATCTGTTTCTCATGATCTGTGATTTTTAAAGCTCCGTAGGTGATGCAGGCAGTGTTAGGAACCACTCACCTAGAAAAGGAGGTCTAAGAAGGTGATGCACACAAGGGACCGCCATCACATCTCACAGACGTACGGCCTAAAGGCAAAGAGATGCATTTGTTAATTTTTTTAAATATTAATTTTATTGAGAAAGACATAGGAATGAGACAGTTTCAAAATAGGTTAGTAGGAAAGTTAAAATAATTAATATAATGCATATGATTGTCTTCATAGTAGTTTTTCCGAGTATAAGATGAAGACACGATATTTTGTCTTAACACTATTAGTACAAATCTTTCTTCTCATTGAACTAACAGAAAGTAGCTGTATATTTATGCTAACTAGACAAAGAGATATTTTTACACCTGCAAGGTAATTCAAGTCATTGTCCCTTCTCACGGTGGAAGGGACAGCTTCTCCCATCAGAAGAGGAGTTCATCATCGCTTATGTTTGTTAATTTGGTTCCTGATTTCAGGCTGCTCCATCGTGGCATTAGTGGCGGTAAAAAAGCACAAAGAGCTTCTTGGAGTTTGGTTTATTTATTTTTAATTTAATGTTAAAGAGAATTTAAAACAAGGTAGTAGGAGAGTGACCATGGCGGATACACTTCTGCATTGTTATCTTCAAGTGTGCAAGACACAAGCACGAAAACGTGTCCATACAGTAGTAGCACAAATCTTTCTTTTCAACAAACTAAGAGAAATTTGTATTGTATCTTGACTTCTCTCTCTCTTTATATATATTTTTTCTTTTGCCTTATTTTCTCCTTTCCCATATTCCAGTTTTTCTTTCCTTTTGAACGGTTTCTCCTATTTCACAACAGCAATTGTATATTTTGGATCTTATTCTTTCAGCTCTCACATTAGAGAAACAGTACTATGTTTACATATGGGAGTCTGATTTACTGCACTTATGAAAATAGTCTCAAGTTGTATCCATTTACCCAGGAAAGTCTCCAGTTCATCCTTCTTTGTAACTGAGTAATACTCCATTGTATTAAAACAAAAAACTTCTTTTTAAAATCCATTCCTTGTTTAATGGGCATTTGGGTTGCTTCCAAGATTTAGCTATTATAAATTGTGCTGCTATAAACATAGATGTACATACATTGCTGCGGTGTGTTGTCACTTCTTCTGTAAAAATATCTAGAAGTAGAATAGCTGGGCTTAATGGGACCTCTAGTACTAGTGTTTTAAGGAATCTCCACACTGATTTCCACAGTATTTGCACCATCTACACTCCCACCAACAGTGGAGAAGGGTTTGGTTTTTCCCCACAGATCCTCTAGCATTTGTTGCTAGTTAATTTCTCGATAATGGGCATTCTCTCTGAGCTGAGAAAGAATGTCAGTGCTGTTCTAATTTCCAGCTCTCAGATAACCAATAATGCTGAACATTTTAAATATATTTATTTGCTTTTTGTATTTTTATATTTGAGAAATGTAGATTCATCTCAGATGCCCATTTTTGGTTTGGGTCTTTTAATTTGGGGGGCTGGCTTTTTAAAAATTATTGATATGTCTTAGATAAAAGTCCTTTGTCTGAGGGGCAGCTGGATATAGATTTTCCCACTCTGTGAGTTGTCTTTTTACTCTGTTGGTGATTTCTTTTGTTGTCCAGAAGTCTTTAAGTAAGGTCAAAATCTCATTTGTTTATTACTCATTGTATTTCCCATGCAGGCTGGATTTTGTTCATGAAGTATCTGCCTGCACCTATCTCTGCAAGATTTCTACCTACTTTCTCTTTCAGTAGATTCAGTGCTGTTTTAAAATTTAGATATTTGATGCATTGTGACTTTAGTTTAGTGCATGATGATCAACATGGATCTTGATTTAGTCTTTTGCATGTAGACAGCCAGTTTTCCCAGCATCATTCATTAAAGAGGCTTGGGCCAGAGATATAGCTTGGTGACACAGCATCTACTTCGCAAGCTCAAGGTCCTGAGATCAGTCCCTGGTACTAAAAATAAAATAAAATAGAATAAAGATGTTATCTTTCAGTGAACAGGTTTGATCCCTTGTCAAAGATAAGGTGGCGGAGTGTGCTCATTGTGTCTGCATCTTCTCATCGGTCCCACTAATCCCCAGGTCTGTTTTTATGCCAGTACCATGTTGATTTTATCACCATAACTCTGTAGTGCAATTTCTAGTCACTTTTGTTATTCTAGGTCTCTTCTTCTTACAAATGTATTATAGGCTTTTTTTTTTTTTTTTT
>NDGM011077025.1:0-15721 GCA_002564305.1 Octomys mimax
AACTCAGGCCCTTGCACTTGCCAGGGAAGCCCTTATTCCACTGAGCCATCTCCCCAGCCCCCAGAATATTTTCAAGTGCTGGTTTGGTGGTAGAGAACATCTTTAGGAGATTTTTGTCATGGAAGTATCTTATTTTTCCATTAATTATAATTTTGCAGGGTACATCAATCTGGGTTGGAGGTTATTTTCTTTTATGGCTTGAAGACTTCATTCCAAACTCTTCTTGACTTGTAAGTTTGTGTTGCGAAGTGTGCTATGCTTCTCATGGACTTTCATTTATAGGTGATTTGTTTCTTTTCTATGATACCTTTTAATATTCTGTTATTGTGTTGAATTTTTGGAATCTTAACTATTATATGCCTTGGTGTAGATTTTTTAAATTATGGTTAATTGGAGTTTGATATGCCTCACCTGCTGTATGTCAAATTCTATTTTCAATGCTTGAGAAGTTTTCTGCCATTACTTCTATGAAGAGTTTTTTGTTTGTTTGTCTTGTTTTTATGTTCTTGGCACTGTCTCATGCATTTTGATTGACTCCGATCAATCTTATGTTAATTCTTTTTCACATCATCTAGCAGCTGTTGGATTGATTCTTTTGGGGTCCTTGGTTATTAAGAAATTTTTCATTTTATGACTGCTAACCACAATTCTGTCCTCACATTGACTCATTTTGCTCTGTAATTTCACTTTAATTTTTAATTTCGTGAATATCTGTTTGAATTTGTTTTATGGCTTCCATTTCTTTCCTATGTTGGGAGTTCATGATTTCCATCATTTTTCTAAAATCCTCTATTTTTTTTTTTTCTGTATCTTCTCTGGAGTCAATAACCATGTCTTTCATTATGGTCACCATTTCTATAGTTATCTAAAAAATTATTTCTGATTTGATTTTTTCTAAAGCCTCATTTATATGTTTTGTTATTTTCACTGTTATCACTTCAGAGAGTCTAGATGGGTGACTTTGAAATTGTTTCACCTCATTGTCCCTTTGGTTTGCTTTTGATGAGCTGGAAGTCTGGGGTTGCATTTTGCTGAAGTGTGTTCTCATTTTCTTTTTTCTTTTTTTTTTTAGTTTAATTTTTGGGTTGAAGTTTGTACATTGCTTATGGAAGGTAGATTTATTTCTAGTACTTAGAACCCTCAGAGATGTCCTTCAGGTGCAGTTGGTCCCTGGGTTTTAAGATTGCTGCAAGATCCTACCTCTTCAGTTTATTGGGGATGAGAAGTTGCTGCCTACTTGGCCTTGCTCCTGATTCTTCTGGCCAACAGTATAGTTTGTGACCATGAGGTAATCTCAGTCTCAGCATGCCAGGAAGAACAACTGATTAATGCAGTTATGTTACCTTGGCTAAAGTAATACAATCAGGAACAACAATAGCATCAAACACAGCCTAGAAAATGACAAACTATGGTAACTATTAATTCGCCACCTTTAGCTGTATGAACTATATTTGTGGTTATATAACAAAATCTAAACCAAAGCAGAGAATTGCACACACTAAGTATGCCCTCAATATGGAGATCTTACCTTCAGGGGAGAAAACTTAAAAGGAGCTTGGGGAAAAATAGATAAATAGAACAGATTAGAATCAGGGCTGGAGGACAAAAAAAGATTGCATGAACTGTGGGAAACTGCTGAAAAAGACAGGAAGGAAAGAGAGAAAGAAAAATTAAAAACCAGAACAGAACAACAAAAAACTAGAGACAACGTTCACAAGAAGAAACAATCAGGAAAAAAAAAAGAGAGAAAGGAAAAGAATGCCTACTTCACGGCATGTTTCTGCTGTCACTGGTACAAAAAATGGGAAGACAGAGCCCAGATATGTATTGATTAATCCCAGAAAACTAGCCATACATCTATGGTGGGGTACTGCATAACCCTAGCAAGCCTGCACCTTTAGTTCCACTGAAGTTCAGGCTGCTGTCTGGCTGTGAGGCTGGAATCTGATTTGTTCAGCTTGGAACCCTCTATGTGCCTCCTGACAGTTTGTTTGTATTTAGTACAGGGTCTCACTACACAGATCAGACTCGCAGTGATCCTCCTGTTTTCAGCCTCCCACCTCCTGCCAGTTTAAACTCAGCTCTTTGCCAGTTTGAACTTGGCTCCCTGCCCTCCTGCCCACTTGGACTCAGCTCCACCTTACCCTCGCACTGGGAGCCACTAGATGAAGCCCACCTGCAGCTGCTCTGAGTTCCAGGTTCACTTGGTTCCTCTCCAAGATGGCCACAGACCCATCACCCTCTCCTGAGGGACATCTAGACACGAATAACTCACCAGCCACTGCAACCTGCTGTGTCCACTGCTCTGTTCCCTGGTGTGTTCCCAGTGGAGGCCTCTGGGGTCACCACCAGTCACAGTGCATTTTCAGGTTCCAGATGTCCCTCCCATGCAGTGGCCTACAGCTGAGAAAGTGCTGCTTGCCTCCTCTGTCTGAAGCCTTTCTCTTCACTCTCCCCATGGACTTCAATTCTTGCTGGGTGCCAGGGACTACCTTCCCTCCTTCTCTTCCTCACATTGCTATACTCTAGTCTCTTGACACCAAATCTCAGAGATGCTGTTTCTCTGCTATTCACCACACTGCCATCTTCCTGGAATTCCTGAAGAATTTTTAAAAACTAAGGACAGTGTAGCTGTTGTAATAGGGCTGAGTCCATCCAAAAGAGTTAATTTAGTTTAATGTAACTTAGTTTTTGGTGCTAAGATTGATCTCAGGATACTCTACCACTGAGCTACACTCCCAACCTTAAAGGCAGAGCCAATTTTAGGTAACTATGGGTGTTAAAACTAGGTAAATGTTGTCAATGTTGGGAGCATTAAAAATAAAATAGAGGGGACCATCAGTGTAGCTCAGGGATACAGAACTCCCTTGGCATGCAAGGTCCTGGCTCCAGTCCCAGCACTGATGCGTGGGTAGAACACTCAGGTAAGGCCAGAGGGTTGGGGAGAGAGGTCTAGCACAGTTCCAGCAGGGAGTCAGTTAGCACTGTCTGAGGTGGAAGCATCAATTGCTAAAAGTGACTCAACCCCATAAAATTTGTTTCTGGTTTCACATATACGTGTATACACAGTGGGACAGGGGAGACATGCATCAGGAGAGAGCACCCTCAGAGGGCCAAGTGGCAACAAACTGTCCATACGGACCAGGTGCCCTATAGTCAGACCTTGACCCCCAAGTCGGGGCACACGGTGGGCACCACCTGCCCCTCCGCCCCTCCTGCATCTTCTGTCTGAACTTGCTGTGAACCCTCCTGACTTCCCTCCCTGCCTGCTCCTCCTAGACACCCCCTCAGCACACCCAGCCTGGCCTGGCCATAGCCGCCTTCCTCCGGGTTCTCAGCCTCAGGGTGTGTGGCTCTGATGAATGATTAATACACCGCCGAGAGGTGTACCCACCCACGCCCGCCCACGGGGGGGGGCAGGACTGGGCCTCTGCAGGCCCGCATGGGTGCCTAGTTCCTACCAGGCTGGCTGGCTATGTCTGGGAGGAGGGCACAGGGGACAAGTCCAGCTGCCTGGGGATGTGACATCCAAGAAGCCAGGCTTGGGGAATTAGTAACTACTGGCACAAGGAGGGAGTTTTGGTAACTGCTTTAGAACCTTCTGAGTGGACAACCAAGTAGACCTTTTTGCCTTTTCTTTCAGCATAAAGATCTCTTAAGAGTACACTTGTCAACTCTGATCAACCCTGCCAAATGCAAAGCAGATGGAGTTGTTGGACAGTGGGGACCAGGACTTTAGTGTAGTCTTTGGATCACTTCCTGCTGCCTTGCTTTGCCCAGGCTCCCCAGTGCTCCCTACTTCCCCAGCCTGCCTTGCGGACCTGCTTCCCAGAGGCCACCCACCCCAACGTGAGACCTGGAGGTCGGGTCCCAAATTGACCATATTCCGATGCATCCTCTCTTGGCTCTTCCCACGGAGACAGCAGGCCTTGTGCAGCTGTCTACAGAAGGTGACTTCTAGGTGTTCTTCTTACCACTGCATTGGCCTTTCCTGTTGGTCCCCTGGGCATGCTCCCCCACCCCATCCCCACATTGAAGTTGAAGTTGGGTTTGGGTAGTGGGAAGGGCAGTTGTGTGTCTCCAGAGCCTGTGGTTGGCGGTGGCAAGTGTGCTCAGCAGTGGTCTGTCCTCTGGAACAAGTAACTGCAGTAAAGGGTCTTGGGAGGGCTGGGTTCAGGCTCTTCTCTGGAAATATTAAGATGCAGATGACCTGAGCAGTTTCCATTCCCGTGCCGTGGGCCACGCTAGTTTCGCCCTGGTCATGGAAAAGGTTTAGAGGCTGTGTTGATTTTGGCAGTGCCTGCAGCCCTATCCCAGGCAGCAATGGAGGGTGGTGGAGCTGGTTGCAGCTAGGAATAATGTAGGTAAAGGGGGAAATTTGGGATTCTGCAGCTTAGGAAGAGAAGACTGAGAAGTAGAGGTTATTTTGTGGGGGCCTCACATGCTGAGTCGACAGGAAACTGAGTCCCCAGACTCGGGAGTCCCACAGCACTGATAATGAAAGCTGTTATTTACGGAGTTCCTTCCAAGTCCAGGCATGTTAGGTCATTTGCATATATTTTAATTTAGAAATTATACTACAAGAAAAATGTTATGACCTCTTTTGTGGGTGAGGGAATTGAGACTAGATCAATTCCATATTTAACCAAGATGAATGGTCCCGCTATCTCATAGCCAGTTAGTGGCAGGACTTCAAATCCCGACCCCTGTGGTGCGGAGGCCCAGCCCCAGATGGAGGGTTCCGTCCCTCACACCTGCTCTCTAAGGACTCTGGCCCACATGTGCAGCAATGTGTTTCACGAGTTTCTGATTTATAGCTGCTGAGTGGGTGTGCTTCCAGCGTGGGAGGAGGCTGGTGTGGGAACCCGGTGCCCACCCTGCTGTCGGGGAGTGCGGTTGCAGCAGTCGGGCCTGCATGTGGGAAGCTGAGAGCCTGCTCCCTGCTAGAACCTGGCCTTGGCAGGGAGCTGGCCTCTCTGGTGAAGTTGCCTTGAGAGCTCAGGACAGGAACTTCTGGCTGTTGTCTTGGGAGTCTCTCAGAGGTGACATCACAGAGATAGAGGGGTTGTGGCTAGAGAACAGTCCGGAACAGGAGGCAGAAGCTCTTGGAGCCCTGACAGCCCCCAAAGCTGAGTGGCTTGGCTGAGCAGCTGGGAGGCCAGAGCCAGCTGGAATGTAGCTCTTCTAGAACCCTGAGGAAGTGTGGAGGCCACCCTCACATCCATCCCCTATTCAGCACAGCCCTGGCTTCCAACCACGCAGAGCAGGGGGACATGACCGAGTAGGGGTGGCTCTGAGGAATGGGCTATTACAAAGACACAAGACACAAGAAGCAGCCAGAGGTGGTGGATTCCATGCCCAGCCCTGCCACTCGCAGGCTGTGAGGCAATCGCTGAGTCACTTCACCTCTTCAAGTCCAAATTTCTTCATCTCAAATGAAAATAAGGGTAAACTAAAGATGCTAGAAACTTAGGCCCACACAAAAAACAGCCCACAGGCCAGGGAGATAGCTCAGCAGTCTAAAGCACCTGCTTAGCAAGCTCAGGCAGCCTTGGGTGACCCTGGTTTGATCCCCAGCACACATGCCAGGCCAGCCCCGCCCTCAGGGGCTTCTAAACGTCTTATTTGGAATTACCCAAACTTGGAAGCAAGGAGTCTTTCAGTAGGTGAAAAGATAAACAGAACACAATAGATCCAGTCAATAGACGATTACTCAGCAATATAAAAAGATGAGCTGTCAAGCCATGAAAGGAAAGGGAGGGAACTTAAGTATGCATCACTCGGTGAAAGAACCCATCTGAAAAGTCTGTGTACTGCCTGATTCCAACTATGATATTCTGGAAAAAGCAGAACAGTGGAAACAAAGATCAGTGGATGCTAGGAACTAAGGCAGAGGGGAATGAATAGGCGGAACACGGAATTTCTAAGGCAGCACAACTACTTGGTACATGCTATTGTAATGGTGGGGCTGGAGAGATAGCTCAGCGGTCTAAGCACCTGCCTGGCAAGCATTAGGACCTGGGTTCAACCCCCAGTACCACATGCTATGCAGGCTCCACCCTGGGTGCACAGAGCTGGCCAACAAGACTGGGCATGGTGGTGCACTCCCGTAATGCTAGTTCTTGGGAGGCTAAAACAGGAGGATCACTATGAGTCTGAGCTCCATAGTGAGACCTTGTACCAAATACATATTTTTTTTAAATGAAGCTAAATATTGTAATGGTGGATGCATTTCCAGATGTAAGGATTTGTAACACCAAGGATGTGTGACTCCAGGGGTGACCCAAATAGCTGTAGGTGTGGAATGTGTCAACACAGATTCATCAGCTGTAGCACATGAGCCGCTCTGGTGGGAGGCGTTGATGAGGGGAGGTCGTGTCTGTGTAGGGGCAGGGGTGATAAAGAAATCACTTGGCTCTGGGAGGCTGAGGCAGGGGCATTGCAAGTTTAAGCCCAGCATAGGCAATGTAAGTACTTAATGAGACCTTGTCAATCAATCAATAAACAAATAAAATTTTAAAAGGTTTTAAAGTGCTGAGGATGTAGCTTGTGCAGAGCCCAGTGTTCAATCCCCATTACGCAACACAAGAAAGAAAAAGAATACTTCCTGTGTAGTTTTGCTGTAACCCTAAAACTGCTTTAATATAATCTAAGAAATAAATGTTGAAACAGTATCAGACAGACACAGCAAAAATTATACAAAGACAGGATGGTGGGTAGTGAATAAGTAGGGCTTGCTGGCATCCCAACATGGGCATGTAACCTGCCTTTGTTCCCTTTTAAAGCATATTCCCCATTAGTCCTTAAGATATGCTCATTGTAAACATTTAAACCATTGAGAAACTGAGAGAAGGAAAGATGTTTGAAATTTCATCCCGTAGAAGAACAAACACACGATTGCCCTCCCAGACATCTCCCTGCACCATCTGTGTGGAAATATGCGTGTATTTTATAGCATCAGCATCACAGAGCAATGTTTCCCTTCTTTCTCTGGTAGGCAGTGGACATATCTCCATGTTGACCAATGGTGATCTATCTGCAGGGTTTTATATAATGGCACGATGGTTTTCCATTGATAAATGTGTCATAATGGTGACAAGTCCCCTGGAGATAGATGGATTTGGGGGGGGGGGCGTATTTCTGGAACTGTGTTGTCATGAACAATGATGTGATGAAGATACATTTAGATACAAATAAGTGCACTCCCAGGGTAAAGGAGGCTGTAGAAGCAGAGCTAGAGATGGTGCTACTGGCATGTCCCCACATCCTCTTCGATATTGAAAATGTGCGACTTTGAGTAATGATTTTCTTTTCTGAAACTAGTGAAGCATTTAAAAATTCAAATGCTAGAGGGGGTAAGCAGGAAAGAGAGGAAGAGGGAAGTCCTGGGGAGAAAGAGGAAGATCACCCCTCCCTGGCTCCAGGTATCCTCAGCAGAGAGCTGAGGCCTGGAGGCTCCTGACCACAAGGGTTGAGCGCACAGATGAGGGCTAAGGCGGTGTCTCTGGGGCTTGGTAGGGACCTGGAGGGGTCAGTGGCATTGCTGCGGTGTGCACAGAGGCTCTTGGGGCCTGATGCTGACTGCCAGCCAGACTAGACTTGGCTTTGAAGCAGACAATCAGCACGGCTAACAATTATTGAATCCATAGTGTATACCACATGTTGCATCTCATCCAGCCTACTTGGCAGCCCTATAAGGTGGGTACTATGATGACCTCTCCTTCAGGGAAAGTGAAGCCCTAGGAGATAGGACCCCAGCCTGGGTCAGAGCAGTACTCACACTCTAGTCTCTTCATTTCAGCCAGCGATGAAGTTCTGCTCCTTCCTCCATCCACTCAGTCAATCCATATGACCTTTGTTGAGTGCTTACTATCAAATGGGCTTCTCCAGTGCTGGGCAGAACACAAGACACAGGACTGGAGACAGGACCTGGACCACAGAGACCTGGAGAGGTGGCGTGGTCACAGAGGGAGCTCCCAGATCTGTTGTAGGGACCCCAGAGTCCCCTGGCAGCTCTGGGGGCCACGTGGATAGAGGATTCTCTGGCTGGGGGAGGGGCAGGTGAAGGCTGTGTGGTGGAGGACTGCCAGGAATGGAGAGGGCCTGGCCAGCCTAGCAGGCAGGGACTGAGGACGATGGAGATGCTGCCGCAGTGGCTCATCCCAGAGGCCCTGATGGAGCAGCTCCCAGTGCAAGAATGGGGCCTTCAAACGAATGTCTCTGAAGGAGCCAGGATAGGACCTGCTGCCTAAGGCCTGTCTTCCAGGGCTGAGATCAGGACAGCATCCCATCCCCTGCACTCTTTAAAAACTTTCATAAATTATAATTTTTCATTGTACTATACCTTTTCTTAAAAAAAGATTTCCTTATAGTGCCTAATGCATTATTTTAGAACCAGTGCTCTTTGTGTGCTTGTCTTGAAAGCAAGTAGCTGGAGAAAGGTGTACATTGCCCATCAGGAGCTTGGTGGGTGGGTAAGAAATCAGCATAGCTAGTAGTGGATAGAGAGGGAGGTAGAAGGCACATTTATTAACTGGGGACCTTGTTCCAGGCCTTTGGTGCAGTTTTTGGCCTCAAGAACCACACACACTCTTCACAGCAGCCCTATGTCTTGGCTGTTGTGATTCCTGTTCATAGGTGAGAAAACAGTGCGCTGTCACAGAGCCATGCACACTGGAGGGCGGGAGTTCTCTTCATCACACCAGAGCCCCGTCCAGCTGGTTGGTCCCAAGACAGTGTGGAGGGGTTGGGAGAAGCTATGTCCTGAGGCTGGGGATTCTGGGAGGTGGGTGCACACTCCGCAACTCAGGTGCTTGAAGTTGCTTTGTCCACGCAAGGTGAGAAGCTGCTCTCTGCTGACTGGGGAGTGGTGGTGGGAGACTCCTGGGGCTCCCTGTAACCGGCTCAGCATGCTAAGGGCCTGCCACACCCTCAGCCTGCATGCTGGAGTGGGGAGAGTTAAGCAGAGAGCTCTTTTATCTCCGGATCTTTAGTGCAACTCCCTGTGTGCAAGAGCTTTAGAGGTTCTTATCAATGGAATGCCTATGTTTGAGAAAAAAGAGCCACTCGAGTTACACTGTCCCTCTGCAGGGCGTGTGTCACCTTGCTGCTTATGTGCAGGCATTTGGCAGCGGAGGTGGGGTGGAGACTAATTCAGCAGCCCTGGGGATTAGGAGGAGGTTTGCACAGTCTGCCTGCGTTTTGGGAAAACAATCTCCCAGCGGAAAGTCCCACCTGTATCCTCTGGGTGGAAGTGGAAGGAAAAGGAATGATCCCTGAGCATGGCAGGTTGACATGGCTCTGAGCTTGAGTGACAAAAGCCAGGAGCAGGGTTCCTGGGCTAGACAGTGGCCCTGAGCTGAACCCTACCTTCCTTGGCCCCCTACTCTGCATCCACTGCTAATCCCTGGAGCTGGCATCCATGGCACACTGAGTCTGTGCTCCCCTTGTGGTCCAGAGTCCGTGTTGCGGTTCATCTGTGCTTCCCCTAAAAAGAAGGACTTCAGTCCTAATCCCCATACCCCTAAATGTGAGCTTATTTGGAACTGACGTCATCGCACATGTCATCAGCTAAGTTGAGATCACTGGAGTAAGCTGGTCCCCAACGCAATGTGACTAGAATTCCCATAAGAAAATAGCCATTGAAGACAAAGAAACACCAAAGCAGCCTACTGAAGATGTAGGCAGAAGTCGGAGGTCTGAGGCCGGCAAAACCTCAGAAACAGAGAGCCAGGTCAGGGCCCCTGACATGCTTCAGAGCGAGCGTGGCCCTGGCACCAAGTGATGTTAAAGTCGGCCTCCAGGCTGGGAGACAGGCTGGGAGTCCTGTGTTAAGTCAGCCACCTCCTGGTCCTTTGCTCTGGTCACCCTAGGAATCTAGTGGGCTCTGGGTGCTGGGGGTCCTCCCTCCTGCCACCCAGTCCCTTTCTTGGGAGAGGACCCTACTGCGGTTTGGAGCCATCATTGCGCCCTGCACTTGGCCCTTTCTATTCCCATGGGTCCCTCTCCCAAAGCTTGGAAGCACATTTATGTTCCTCAAAGCATTACTTGGGAATAGGGGACAAGAGCTGCAGTGGGAAGGGGGGGGGACGGTCATTCTGTCTTCTAGATGTCACCAGAAAGTCAATTCTTTCTTAAACAAACAAACTACAGTCAGATCCTAGGAATGTTGCTGCCTCAGCTTTTGCTGCCACTTGGTGCTGAGACCCTCATGTTGTCTACTTATCACACTGAAGCCCCTGTCTTCTCTTGACCCCTGTAACAGGGGCATCTGAAGGACCTGGCTCTGTCCCATGTTTCTGTCCCCATCTGGGGAGATGCTCAGTGGAATAAGCGCTTCCCTGGCTAGCGCAAGGGCCTGAGTTCAATCCCCGGTTCCGGAAAAAAAGAAAAAATAAATAAATAAAATAAAATCTGATGGCCATGTTTCTGTCCCCAGAGCCTTCTGTGCCCCAACCTTCCCATGGAAACCCAGGAAGCCACAGCCAGAGACGGTCCCTTCCTGGGACCTCTGTGACCCTGGCCACCCAGTGTCCCTCTTTCTTCCCTTGTCTAGGCTGTAGAGGATGTGGCAGAGGGGCCACTTGCATGAGCTGCCTTGAGGGAGCTCAGACCCTGGACCCAGGGGACGTGACCTTGTCTTTGGAGTGGCACGGGTCTCTCCACTCCTGGCACACACACCGGGCTGTCGGCCATGGTCTCCGTGTCTGGAGAGAGCGCTAGGGCTGTGACTTCATCGCTTCCAGGGCCAGGAAGTCCAGCGCTGTTTTGCAATGGCTTGGCTGCAGCTGCGATTGCATGGTCTGCTGGAATGGATCGCTAGTGCCCAGATGTGCCGTGCTCAGATCCTGAGCCCCGCCTCCTGGAGCCTTCTGTTCCCAGCTCTGTCCAGCTCAGCAGCAGGCCTGTGAACAGATCCTCTGAGGTTTCGGTGCCATCTCCAGGGCCTGTGTGTGTTGAGAGTGATGGTGAAAGAAAGAGAAGGAGATGAGAATGGCCCAGAGTCCTGTGTTTGCCATGCGGGGTGCTGCAGGCAGAGGGGAGTGCTCCTCCTGCCCCCCAGATGAGGTCCAGTTGGGAGCCAGGGTAGCACTGCTCTCCAGCTGGCAGGGCCTCCTTGCTCTCTTCTTCCTTGTTCCTGCTTGTTGGCATCTCTGCAGCATTTTTCATGGCTCAGAGCATGAGCAAGGGCCACGCAGGTGTGTCCCAGGGCCAGAGCTGGGACAATGCTGTCTTTTGTGGGCTCTGGCCTAAGTGTCACACTGTCAATAGCCTTGGCGTTTCTGGGCACTGAAGGCAGGGGTGGCTTGGCTTGCACACCCCTATGCCCTTCACCCCACTAAGGAGAGGCTGTGCCAGTGTGAAGCACACCTCCCTCTGCAGGCTTCAGAGCCCCCTCTTCCTGTCCTGGGGGGAGAAGAAGGCCTACTATGCTACTATGAAGGTGTTCCAGGAAGGAAGGTGCATCTTTGGAGGGGACGCCGGTGCCACATCACCCACAGGCATGAGGGAGATGAGCAGTAGAGTTCTGGCTTTCAACCCAGAAAGGTGGCTGGGGCTTCAGCCCATGGGTCCAAGACTGTAGGGTTCTGGAGCCTGTGCCCCCACTTAGACACTGCCCTATGGGTGGTGGTGAGAAAACCCTTGTGAGAACTTAGTCCAGGTGCTCCTGTGGGGGGGGGGCATGGGGAGGGGTGGCTGGGCCGTGGGCCTCATCCCAGAGTTGTTCATATGCATGTGTAGAAAGGCAGCCACCACCATAGCCTGAGACAGTGTGCAACGTGGTGGCACATGTCTAGGATCCCAGCATCGGGAGGCTGAGGCAGGACGATGGCCAGGAAATTGAGGCTTGCTTGTGCTACACAGGGAGACCCTGTCTCAAAACAATTTTTTTGGTACCGGAGATTGAACTCAGGACATTGCTCTTGTCAGGCAGGTGTTTATGCCGCTGAGCTATAACTCCAGAATTTTTAAAAAATTTTAATTATCTAATTAATACAGAGACCAGATGTGTTTTTTGAATCTTGTTAGAAAAGACTCAGCATGTTTGAGTCCTTAGCAACCAAAGGCAGACTCCAAGTCCCCAGGTTATCCAAGCAAGTCCAGGCAGCCGTCCCTCTGTGCCAGCCCATGGCCCATTCATAGCCAGCAGGGGACCCCTAAGAGACTCCGGGCCTTCAGGCTGAGCTGAGGCTCCTCCGGACAAGAGGCCACACCAGTGGGGCAGCCATCATGGGAGCTGCACTTGTGCGCTGAACTTTTTGTTTGTTTTTGTACCAGGAATTGAACCCAGGGTTTTGCACCCCTGCCTTTTATAAATGCATATATTTTGATCGAGGGCCTTGTTAAGGTGGTAAATTGCTTGGGCTGAGCTCAAATGTTCACTCCTCCTGCCTCAGCCTCCCAGAGTGCTAGGAGTACAGGCCTGTGCCACTGTGCGCCCCTGAGATCTCTGCCTTTTGCCAGCTTGAGCATTTGTTCCTTCTGTCTTCACTGTCCCCTCCTTCCTGCCAAGGAGGCCCCAGTGGGAGCACTAAGAAAGCTGAGAAATATCAGCTTTATGTCAGTGGGCCCCTGGCTCTCTGTCTGTCTCTCTCTGTCTCTCTGTTTGTCTCTGTCTCTCTCCATCTCTCTCTCTCTGTCTCTTGGCCTCAGTTTCCCTACCTCTAAGGATGTCCCCAAGGCTGTTTCCAAATCTGGAAATGAAATCTCCGCTTCCATGGAAATGAACCCAGTAGGCTGTTTCAGGTGGGAATTGGCAGAAAGAGCAGGTATGAAGAGCCAGATGGGCTGGCAGCACCAAGTCTCTGAGGCCACTGGGCCCATAGCAGCGACTGTGGACATACCTCACTGTACCCACTGATGGAGGTGACAGCGAGTCGGGCGTTGGCCTTGTGCTGTGCCCCCACCTGCTGCGTTGCTTTACCCCTCAGGAGTGGGTGGAGATGTCCTCGGTTGTGACTCTGGGAGGGAAACGGCAGGAATCCTGCTGGGCCCTGATGCCCCTGTGGTTCTTTCCCCCCAGACTGCAAGTTCACCTGTCACCCTGAGTGCCGCAGCCTCATCCAGCTGGACTGCAGTCGGCAGGAGGGCCCAGCACGGGACAGACCCTCCCAGGAGACCATCCTCACCCCAGCCTTCAGCCAGGTAGGCGGCGGGCACAGCTGGGGCAGCCCCTGCGGGCCCCAGGCTCTGCTTGCTCTCCTAGGAGCTCCGTGTGTGCGAGATGTGGGGTCCACTTCAGGCCCTTTCCAAGGGATCTGGGGCAGGCACAGTGGGGTCTTCATAAACTCAGCAGTGCCTGTGATTGTCTCTAAGCATGGAGTCTGATCCTGAAGTGGGGGTAGGAAGGGCAGGGTGGGTCCTCGAGAAACTTCCAGAAGGTTCCTAGAACCCTGGGCCCAGGGGATGATGCGGCCAAAGCTTCACACACCATGTGGCCTTCAGAAGGGGCGGGGAGGGGGAGGCATCACAGACCTAGAGGGTGTCCTGCCTGCCCGCCCTCAGCCAGCCAGGGACCAGAACAACCTCTAGAGGGGTGAGGCCAATGTTTCTTCTTTGTGTCAAAGGACCAAGAAGTTAGGTGGCTGGGTGACACCTGATTGTAATCCCAGCTACTCAGAAGGCTGAGGCAGAAGTAGTGTAATTCCAGGCTAGCCAGGGCAATTTAGCAAGATCCTGTCTCAAAATAAAAGTTCTTTTAAAAGAGCTGGGAACTCTTGATGAATTCCTATTACTTTGTTTAGTGAAATCTTGTATCATTTCTAATGCTGGTTTGTTTTTTTTCCTATTATTATTTGTATTCTTTAAAAGTCTGGGGAGATAGTTCAGCGGTCTAAGTGCCTATCTGGCAAGTGCAAGGACACAGGTTTGATCCCCAGTACTGTATGCTATACTGGCCCTGACTCTGTACTAAATAAATAAATAAATATTTTTTTAAAAAAAAGAGCTGGGGATGTAACTTAGTGGCCTAGTGCAAGCATGCAGGAGGTCCTGGTTCCATCTCTAGTCCTAGAGGCCAGGGGAAGAAGTGGTCAGGGACCAGGAAGTTGATTCCAAAATAATTCTTGTTCCTGGGTTTTGCCAAAGCACTTGAAAAACAGTGTGGCCAGCATGGTGGCACACAGCTAGAATCCCAGCACTCAAGTGGCTGAAGCAGGAGGACCAAAGCAGGTTCAAGACCAGCCTGAGCTCCAAAGTGAACTAAAGCCCAGCCTGAACTGCACAGTGAGACCCTGTCTCAAAAAGATAAAAAGACAAAAAAAAGAAAGAAAGAAAGGAAAAAAGAAAGAGGGAAGGAAGGAAAGAGAAAGAAAGAAAGAAAGAAAAAAAGGAAGAAAGAAAGAAAGAAAGAAAAGTGCAATGTGTCCAGACTTAGACACCTCGGGTTTGGAATGAAGACAGAGGAGGGCATTTACTGATTCCTATACTAAACAAGCATTTATTGGTAATCTGTTATGTGCCAAGGGCTGGTGGGAGTGGAGGTAATAAAAGGTCCATCATGACAGCCCTCAGAGTTTACATTCCGGCAGGGGATGCCAAACACAACGAAATAGTAGATCCCGTGACACGTACTCTATAAGAAGATGAGCCACGTGTTTTGGTTACACGTGCAGTTGCTTCTGCTGGGAGAAAGCAGGAAGGCTTCCCAGAGGAGGTGATGTTTGAAGACTGCTGGCCAGGAAGTAAGGCGTGTTCCAGGATGTATGCGCTTATTCATTTAACAGATATTTTTGAGTGTTTACCACGTGCCGGGCCCAGGAATGCCAAGGACCTAGTGACAAAAGAAAGAGACTCGGCCCCTGCTCATCCTGTGCTGATTGGGTATGTGGGGGGAGTTATAAACAAGCTCCGAGTCTAAGGCAGAGAAGCCCAACATGCTATGAGATAGGAAAGGGGATCTAGACATTATGGGGGCTCACGAGCTGCCCCAAATCACCAGGATAGCCATCCACACACTTTCTGATCACACTGCCGATGATGAAAAGTGCTCAAAGGCCCCATCTGTTTGGGCATCTCAGGCTCCCTGCTGCTCCCTGGAGTCTTTGTGTTCCCCCGAAATGTTCTCAGGAGCAGGTAACATTTTTATAAGGATGGTCCTGAATTGTTATTTACAAACTCAGTACATCCACCTGAACTTGGGAGCAGTGGTCCGGTGGACCCTGAATGTGTCTCCAGTGGATCGGCTTGGCCCTTAGCAGGAACCTGTCTGCCCAGTGAAAGTGGGGCCGAGGGCGCATCAGACTCACAAAGCACCGGTATGCAATGCAGATTGCTGCTGCTGAGGGAGCTGGGCTTGAACCAGGGCCTCCAGTGTGCTAGGCACATGCTCTATCTCTGAGCTGCAGAGATGCAGCTTTTTGATGGTCTTCCTTAGGAGAGGGAGGTTACATAGAATGAGGGAGGAACATAGACTTTGCTGTACAACAACATTCCTAAGAGTGGCAACTCTTCCCAGTGTTCTATTCCCCTGGGAGCTTCCAAGTTTTTCTTCTTTCTTCCTTCCTCAACCCTTCCCATCCCCCACACCGAGCCAGCTTCCCAAACCCTGCTTCCTAGATTTCCTTCTTGGGTCTGTCCAGTGTGTCCCTTGGAGGAGCTGGAATCAAAAGGGAGTGATTTAGCCATGAGGTGGTGTGAGCCTGTAGTCCTGACTCTGAGAGGTGGGGGGAGAGGGATGGCAAGTTAAAGTCTAGCTTGGGCAACTTCATGGAACCCTGTC
>NDGM011077030.1:0-13281 GCA_002564305.1 Octomys mimax
TGCGCCATTTTTGCTCACCCACTCAGCTCTCTCAAAAGTGCAGTGACCAATGCTTTGGATATTGTATGACACTCTCTTTGCTAAGCTGACCCAGAGAGAAGACCGAAAATAGTGGGACTGATCGACATTAACCAGGTGTTCTGTGGATTTGTTGCATGATAGTGGGTGATGAGTACTGTGGTTGCTTCCCTAACTGCTCCACATCAAGAAAGTAAGAAGGGGCTGGGGAGATAGCTCAGCGGTCTGAGCACCTCCCTGGCAAATGCAAGGACTCAGGTTTGATCCCTAGTAACATGCTGTGCCGGCCACCAAAATTGGGCATGGTGGTTCAGACCTGTAATCTCCATGCTGGGGAAGCTGAGACAGGAGGGTCACTATGAGTCTAAGGTGCATAGCAAGACCCAGTACCAAATAAATAAATTAATTAAAGATTTTAAAAAATTAATAAAAAAGCAGAAAGTAGAAAGGGGAGCCCTGGATTTTTATCTAGGCCCCTGCATATCCTCTGAAGGAAGGCTTTTGTGTGTTAAAGAGCAGAACCTACTTCGGCTAGTTCAAGTGTTGAGAAGTATCACTAAGTGAAGCAAGGGAGCCAGTGAGGAGCCCAGACATGGGAGTTCTACGTGGATCTTATGTGGACTGTGGCTGGGAATGGCAAAGCCATCATTGTTCTATCTGGAGCCCTCCTAGGATCCTCTCAATCACCTACCCCGTGTCTTCACACCAACAGTGGGTATGTCTTGGCGCAGCTGGGACTTGAGCCAGGTCTTGGCTTCAGCTTGGCACACACACTCTATAGGTCTTCTCCAAGCTCCGCCTCCCTGGTTGTGTTCTGAGTCTTCAGCAAGGGGGTGCTGGGGATCTGCTGCCTGGTTTGGCTTCAGAAAGGTTGGATGGAGTGAGATAGGGAGATACGTCTTTGGGGAAAGCAGGGATGTGGAGGTCAGTTCTGCTGAGGGATCTGGGCAAAGGTGCTCAGCACAGAAGGTGTCTCTGAGCTGGCCACAGCACCTTCCTAAGCTTCTCAATATGGTTAGTGTCTGCAAGATGAGACTGTGGCTGTAGGTCTCCCTCTGCTTGGTGATTCTCGTGTGTGTATTAACCACAGCACTGTGGCTGTCTCTTCTCCAGGAAGCAATGCCTGTGTGCCCAACCCATGCAGCCTTCTCTGCCTGCCCAAAGCCAACAACAGCAAAAGCTGCAGGTGTCCAGAGGGTGTGGCCAGCAGTGTCCTCCCTTCTGGGGACCTGTTGTGTGACTGTCCTCAGGGCTACCAGCTGAAGAACAATACCTGTGTCAAAGAAGGTGAGTCCCTTTTTGTTATTGCCCTTGTTCTCTTTCCCTTTTTGCCACCTTCTGTGGCTTCAGCTTCCCTTTGTGATATTGGAGAAAGTTCCAGGTGAAAATGAAAGTCACTGGATACCCGGAGGATCCTAGTTTGGGGCTAGGTCTGTGGCCCTTCAGTGCTCATTCAGAAGAGGCCCAAGCTGTAGAGGTCTCAGCTGTGTCTTTGGGTTTAATGTCAGCTGACACAGCCATCGCTGTGGCTTCCCCTCTCACACACATCTAGGTTCTGCAGCTTGTATTTCTTGTAAGTTGGACCAACTTACCTTGAAAAGTGTATCTGGCTTGACTTTATCAGGGTAAACTGCTATCACCCACCAGTCATCTCTCCACCATCTCCAGCTCCAAAGGGCTGAACATTCAGACCTGTATTAAATAAAAGTCTGAAAGTCTTGGCTTCCCAGGTATGGCCATGTGGCCTTACTCCCTCCTTACTTGAAGTTTGAATATGTGGGTTTAAAATCTTTTCCTTTGAGGGGGCCTGGCTTTAGCTCAGTTCTTTAAGTGGCTGTTTCCACAAAGCTGTCAGCTTCAGGTTACTGTAGTTCAATCCGCACAACACTCCAGCCAGCCAAACGAGCCCTGAGGGCATTCAGAGCAAAAAAATAATAATAATAAAATAAAATAAGATAAAATTCTTATAGGGGCCGGGGAGATGGCTCAGTGGAATATGTGCTTCCCTGGCAAGCACGAGGGCCTGAGTTCAATCCCCGGTTCCACAAAAAAAAAAAAATAATAATAATAAAATAAAATCTTTTCCTTTGAGATGGCTTAATTTTTTTCTCTTTCTCACCATTACTACTGTCTCCATCTTTAACCTTATTTTTCTGTCCTATGCTGAACCCCTAAGGGAAGCTTTGCCACCAGCACCTGGAGTGATGGCCGGAATTCCTGCATGGCCTTAGGTGCCAAGTTCTATTTTCTTTGTAATCCTAACCTTGCTTCTCACAGCAGCCTTGGAGGCTGGGCCAGGCAGGCACACAATGGAAGGCTTGTAGTCCGTCTCCCTTAAGAAATACAATGAAAAGAAGATGGACCATCCTTCCTCAGAAACAGGAGACATTTAGACTCTGGATGTCATCTTAAAACCATTTGGAAAGAAATGAGAGTCAACACTAAATTCCACGAGGAGGGCAAATGGCCCCCTGTTTTCCCCACTAGAATGATGCTGATTATCCAGACAGGGTAGTCATCCTGTGCCCTTGGTCTGGCCTATCAAACAATGCATTTTTCCTGTGTGAATACTTGTTTTAAAGAAGTAATGGAAGGCCGGAGAGATAGCTCAGTAGAATGAACACCTGCCTGGCAAGTACAAGGTCCTGAGTTCAATCCCTGGTACTGGGGGTGGGGGAGGAAGTAAGGGAGGGCTGGCAAGATAGCTCAGTGGACTAATCACGTCTTAATTCTCCTTCCAACATGCTTTTGCTCCCAAGGTCCGGGAGGAAAGCAGGAGGAAGGTGTTTTCTTCCTTTCATGGCTGTGTGCTTGTTAGCCCTCCCCATCCTACCATCCAAGGCCCAGTGTTATGTGAAGAATGGAAATGGAAACTCAGAGAGTGCTGTGGTCCAGCAGGAAGAATAATACTAATTTTGTTTCCTCGCCATTTAGAGAACACCTGTCTTCGCAACCAGTATCGCTGCAGCAATGGGAACTGTATCAACAGCATTTGGTTGTGCGACTTTGACAATGACTGTGGAGACATGAGCGATGAGAGGAACTGCCGTGAGTCTTCTGGCTAAGTCTTACTTGGGAGGCTGGTCAGCTCCTCCATCGGGGATGGCTTGGCTAACAGAGACAGCAAGTGCCACATGCATGTACACTGAATAAGCTCCTCCATGCACACACATATATTTAATCAGTACACTGACTACTCATTGCAAGAGACTTATTATAAAGGTCCATGGTGCGGCTGACACTGGGCTGATTGACAGTTGGGGCTCTGACCTTAGTTTTGTTCCTGTAAGAAAACTGGTAACGTGGTATGGATGACGAGGTGACATTCTTTGATTCACAAACTTAATGTACAGCCTTCCCAGAGATAGGCAACAGGTGTCACCTTTGTGCTGTGCCAGTTAGGTGAGGTCAGCTGTCTGCCAGGCTTCTACAAGATTGTTATAACTAACTGGTGATTGGTGGTAAAAAGTTTGGCCTGGCACATGGGGATCTTGGCAGGTGTCCTATGTAAATGTCATCTTTATATTGAATAGTTTCTAAGGTCCGAATAAAGGATTTGACTTTGCTTTGCAGGATTTAAAGAAAACAGACAGAAAAGTATTTAAGTGGATGATTACTCTATTAACTACAGATCTTAATAGCTTTGACCTCATCTTATCAAACAAATGCTTTGCCCTCTGTCAGTTGTTTGTCCACCCAATGTGTGCTTATTGAGCACCCTCTCTTCCTACCTCTGTCCTGGTGATCAAGATGGTCTCAGGAGTTTACAGTCTGAAGGACAAGTTTTAAAGATTAAGCAGTAGTTATAGCAAACAAGGAGTGCGTGGGCTGGTGAGATGGCTCAGTAGACTAAGTGCCTGCTTAGGCAAGCACAGGGCCTAGGGCTTGATTCCGACACCACATGCACTGCTGGCCCCACCCCCAGGTGTGCTGAGCTGCCACAGAGACCAGGGGTGGTGGTACATGCATATAATCCTGGTGGTAGGGAGTCTGCGAAGAGGAGGGTCATTATGAGCCTGAGCTGCACAGTGAGACCCTATACCAGATACAAACAAACAAACAAACAAACACAATCGATAGCTGTGATGGGAAAGCACCCTATGATACAGGAGGATACCCTAATCAACAGCCCTGAAGGGAGTGGTGGGTGCACCAAGCAGAGGTGAAGGGAAGAAATCCCGGGGCCAGGGTGTGGTTTTGTGAAGGGCAGAAGTCCACGGATCAGGACTTGTGAGATTGGTGAGAGTTGGGCCTAGTGGGCCCAGTGAGTAGGCAGAGCCCAGCTCTGCAGGGGCCTTTGGACTATTGGAAGAGCAACTGGCAACCGTTGAACTAACATGATAAGATTTTGCATTTGGAAGGAAGAGCTGTGGGTAGAATGAACTGAAGGGAGAGAGAGAGAGAGAAGATAAGCAGAGCAGGGAGCCAAGGGAGGCCCCTTTTTCAGGGATGTTGCCGTTCCTTTCCTAACCCAGAGACCCATTTACCAATGGTACCATTAGGACAGGTGACGGGGCGGCTCTGCATACCTCCCTGGTACCTGGCAGGCGGATGCAGACAGGCATCCTGGAGCAGGGCCAGGTCCTACACTGTCACCCAGAAGTAAGCAGCTGTGGAGACATGCAAGTCACCAGGCTGATCTGGGCTCCACAGGGCTGTGTGCTGCTCCTTTTGGTTGGCAGGAGGTTGTGTACGAGACTCACTGTCTTTCCTTGGCTTCAGCGAAGTCTCTTATACCCAGGAAAAAGTATTCATTTAGTGGCAAGTTTGGAAGGCGTAAGCCTCTTCATGTCTGTGGCAGAGAAAGATACAGCCATCTCTGCCTATCAGGGACATGGGAAGGTGTGATATGTGTGAGGAATTAGCCAGGGCGACTCAAAAACATTAATAAATAATATTAACAGCACAAGAAAGGCACTGGAATAGCATTTATTACAAATCAGGGTGGTGCAAGGGGACCTTCTTAGAGTTTACATGCAAGAAAAAAAGTGGCCTAAACATATTTAGTCATGCTAGAAACAGAAAGCTACATACTAGACGTCCAGTACTTAGGGCTGCAGGGTCGCTCGCTGTCTTTTCTCTGTTCCTGGGCTAAGTGTCCAGTAGAGAGGCCAACTGGATCTCCTATCGGTTCTGGGTTGTGACTTCTATCTTCATGCTGCCCTCGGTGAGCTCCACCTCTTTTCTCACCTCAGATCCGGGCTTGACCTCGCCGCTTCCTGTGGCTTCCACTGTGGCCCAGGGAGGTAATACGGAGCTGGCTTGCTTCCTCCTGGTGTAGTGTCAGTGTCACGGGACTGGTTTTGCTGAAACCCCTGAGACTTGCTTTCTCCTCTGTGCTCTCCCATTTTCACTTGGCTTATAGGCCCACCCAACTGGTGAGGAGAGAAGCTATGTTTTGGGAACAAAGCTGAGGAGTGTAGGAAAGCCTTCCCATCGTCTCCCTTTCTTGGAAAGTGTGTGCTTATCCAGACACTGTGAGGCACCCTTGTCCATAGGCAGGCAGCACGACGGGGACAAACACCGTGGGAGTTCAGCTGCCAGGGAAGAGCTGAGGAGGGCTGAGGGGGGTGGTGCAGGAGCGATGTTGTCAATCGATTTCCCTTCCTCTTAAACGAACTCCTCCAGCTGGGTGGATGTCAGGCATGAGAGTTTTGACGTGAATCCCCTGCAGCCTTGTCATTTCTCATTCATCCCCTGCCTCCCACCATGAGCTCAATTACAGAGAAGAAATGGAACCTCAAATAAGAGCTACTAGATGTCTAATAGCAGTGTTGCCATTCCGCGTTTCCTTGCACGGCACACCCACCTCCATCCCAGGGTTCTGTTCTGCTGTCCCCTCCACTTCTCCGGAGAAGAGCCTTCCTGTCCCATCTCTCTCCTGCGGGGTCCATCCTTCCTCTCATCTCAAGGCTTGTGCCCAAGCTCAGGAGGCTTCTATTTAGCAGAGGGAGAAAATCCAATTGTGTACTCATTGTGGTGCCAGAAGGGCATGAAACATGACGGGGAAGAGAAGTGACATTCGCTTCAAGCCCATTATTGTTATATATCCTGTTCAATAGGCTGTGATCCCAAGCTTGTTTTCTTCCTGGTTTGCATCGTAATGCTCCCAATGTAGTTAATATCTGCATTCTGTTATGGAAGGAATAAAGAAAGCAGAGAGGGCTAGGTTGAATAAATGGTGGGTGGCAGCATAAACTCCAAGTTTGGTGTTTCTGACTGTAGTCACAGGTGCATGGTCACATTACCTTACCTTTATTTTATTTTACTGTTGAGGAAACTGAAGCTCAGGGAGGCTAAAACTGATCATCCCAGAAAGAGGTATAGACAGAATTTGATACCCAGCCTGGACTGACTACAGACAGAACCCAGGTTTCTGCTACAAAATTCTACCTCAGCATTACCTTTTGTACCTGTATGTACAGTGAGGTGGGTGACAGCTTGTTGTGTGGAACTGGACTTCCCCAGGGGTAGTTTTGTAGCTGAAGGTGCTTCTGTTACCTATGTAGGAAGATACCATCATGTCGTAGGCCTTCAATTCTGAAGGGGTAGTAGGAGGCAGTCTGGTCCCTCACAATCTCTCACAGCCAGAGGACAGTTTCTTTCTGTTCCAGGCCCTGTTGTTCTCTGAAGCTGTCATTTATTTCCCTTGGTTATTAATTTCACATTCTCAGGGAATTTATTTCTTCTGTTAAGTGTAGGTCCTATTTCTGTTGTTATACTTAAAATCTGCTTCTTTCTATTTTCGTTTTGTTATTGTGTTTTGTGTTACAGGGTCTTGCCATGTAGTGCAGGCTGGCCTTAAACTCATGGCGACCCTCCTTACTTAGTTAGCCTCCTGCCTGCTGGGATTCCAGGCATGTCCCATGACAGCTGGCTTCCTTCTGTGTTTTAATTGGCTTTCCAGTAGAAAGTTGGTGTCTGAGGGGAATGAATTGTACCTAACAAGTGTGTCATCTCTTTCCCATTTTAGCCACCACCATCTGTGATCTGGACACCCAGTTCCGCTGCCAGGAGTCTGGGACTTGCCTCCCTCTCTCCTACAAATGTGACCTGGAGGATGACTGTGGAGACAACAGTGATGAAAGTCACTGTGGTAAGGGCATGTGCTACCCAGAAGCCCACTAGGGGGTGAGGGTGTGGTCACCGTGCTTCACTGGGTTACACTGGTGGATGGGGTGGGCAGGAAATGGAGAGTTCGTATATTCACTTTGGTATCTATGGCCTTCCAGCTACAGGGTCATCTCCATGGCAGCGTTGCGTTGTTTCCTTCTTGTGTCGTGACCGAACTGACTTGGTGTTTCTTGTGAAAATTCAGTTCTAGAAATATCTGATCCAGAGTGAAGGGGACACTGAATGCACAGTCAGGAAAGATAGAGCGTAAACTCAGCTCCTTGTCACTTGTTTGCGCTTTGCCTAGCTTTTGGTTTTTAACATGAAAAAATGAGGACACAGACCCTGCTTGGTCTTGCAGAGATGCTGTATGGGTGAAATAGGATGGTGAGAAAGATTTCTGAATGGGTTCAGTGGATGGGGAGCGGCTCCACAGCCTTGGTCCCCCGCTTGGAGTAGGCGTGAGACAAGCTGCCCAAAGGCGCAGATCCATACCTTTGTGCACTGTTTATTTTTTAAGTCAGCCTCATTCAGTAAACTCTGTTAACAGTCAGCCAACGAAGCGAGCTTTGACTGAGCATCTGTTTTCTGAATGGGAATTCAAAATTTCAGAAAAGTGTGTAGCAATGGCAGGGAATTAGGTGTTTTCTAGTGCGGTCCTTTTATCTCCACATTGAGCGGGTGAGGTCCACAAGGGCTAGAAAGCATATTCTAGTCTGTGTCCCAGCAGAGTGGGAGGGGACTGAGACTTGTGTGTCCTGTTTTCTGCTCCCAGGCTCTTTCTGGTGCATGCCATTGCCCTGTCAGTTACATGAGCCCTTCCTTCGCAGCCTTTGGGTCTGTCCTTACAGCTGCTGACCACGGAAGGAAACACTGGGCAGTGCACACAGTGCACCAGTTTGGAGAGGCCATAGGCACGGAAGGGAAGTGAGGATGCAGGCCAGATGTCAGTCCAGCCGCGGCGATGAGTCATGTGCCTAGCTGCACCATCTCTGCTCTGCAGGGTCAGATCCAGCCAGGCTTGCTTTGCTAGGCTCAGGTGGTCTGACTCACAGGGACTGAAATGAAGGGACTGCTCAGAAATCATTTTAACACCAGGGAACTAATGGAGTACATTCGGGGCCACTTTCATACATGCAATAACCCTGCTTTGGCGCTGAGAGGAATTTCTCTCTGTTGGTTCTGTAATTCACCCTCCTTCTCCCTGCCTTCACCTTGGCTGTTCTCAGGAGGCTGAAGTGAGCTAAGGTCTTGATTAGGAGGGAGGAAGCTCCATGTGGCTCTGTGCTCCAGGGTCACCCAGCCCCTTCAGACACATGGACGGCTACTCAGCAGGCCCCGCAGTGTGCCCCACGCCTGCTGGCAGTCCTGAATCCACCCCACAGTCCCACTTAGTCCCTTCTCTGGTGTAGGTCCTCTTCACGCCTCCAGAATTTTTTCCATGTAAGTGTCTACTTCACTGCCAACCTGTCTCTGCTTTGTGCTACTCCTGTTTTCTGAGTCTGTGGAAAATTCCACTTGAATGTTTCGAGTCTCAGTCTTTTGGGGCTGCCTTTGCAAATTGCCTTAGAGTGAGTAGCTTATTAGCCTTGGACATTTATTGTTCCCAGTCCTAGAGGCTGGGAAGTCCAAGGTCAGGTCACCACCAGACTCTTGTCTGGTGAGTGCCTATTCCCGTAGAGCATTCCTCTCTATGCCCTCATGGCAGAAGAGGTCAACAGGTTCTTGTACCTCTTTTGTAAGGTTACCAATCCCATTTTTTTTTTTTTTCGGAACCGGGGATTGAACTCAGGCCCTTACCAATCCCATTCTTAATCACCTCCAAAAGGCTTCACCTCTTGAAGTTATTGCACTGCACTGGTGATTACATTTCCACATGTGAATAGTAGGACACAGATCCAGACCATAGCTTGTTTTAACGATTTCCTTGGACCTAGTGAAGATGTTGTAGCAGCCACCCCTTTCTGGTCTCAGAGTACGCTGGTTGTGAGAAAGCCTGCGTGCTGACATCCAGCACGGTGCCTGCAGAAGGCCTCAGCTATGCTCCTGCCAACTTGGAACTCAGCTTCCCCTGAGCTTGAGCCTCTCCACAGGAGCAGCTCACATGGACTTCTTAACTTGATTCTGCAAACCACATGCCATATCTCTAGGAGTCTTCTGTTTCCTTCAAAATGCTATTGTTTTATCTCTGCCATCACTGCTGCCAGGTCTGTTCCCTTCAGAGCTCAGAAGATGATGACATCTGCGGTCTACACCAGCACAAGTACATGAGGCTGCTCCTGCGGAGAGGCAGCCCACTGTATATGGGTCCAAGGGTGTAATACTCCATCACACTTGGTGGAAATTACTGTAGATGACCATATGGCCCCAGTTAAAGGTCTCTCCATACAACTTAAAGATCATAAGTGACAAATATCCCCAGTCAAAGTTCTCTGTGTTTGAGCTATATTCAGGTAACCCATGACATGGGCCTGTCTCCAGCCCGCAGAGCCTTGGTGCCAGGCAGAATTCTGAGCGCCTTCATCTTCACACCAGTGTTTGTTGTCTCCTCTGCAGAAATGCACCAGTGCCGAAGTGATGAGTACAATTGCAGCTCGGGCATGTGCATCCGCTCCTCCTGGGTGTGTGACGGGGACAACGACTGCAGGGACTGGTCTGACGAAGCCAACTGTTCTGGTCAGTACTTCCTGGATCAGTTACCAGTACCCAGCTGTTCACATGCTAGCTAGCGTACAGCCTGACCTGGTTGTAGACTCTGAAGTCTGAGGATCAGCCTGGGCTTTGGGTGTCAGCTGATTAGTGCTTCTCAGAAAGCTGAGATGAGATAAGGAGCTTGTGCCAGAATATAAATTATCAATCTTCTTCCTTTATCAGGAAAGTCTCCGTAAGACAAGTGTTGGTAGAAGTAAGCAGTGTGCTGAGTGGTATGGTTGGTCTTATTCTGGTTCACCCTTTGCAGTCCTCAGTTCTTTGGGACCAACAATAAACTGTTCACACATTGGTCCCTGGTCTGGGAGGCTAGTAGTAGGACTGAGCTAGCTCATATTTTTCAAGAAGCATTGCAGGGTCTCCTAAACAATCGAGTCAACTGTACTTGTGCCTATTTGAGATAAAATTTCATGAAGAATAAAGTTAGAGGGCCAGTGAGATAGCTCAGTGAACTAAGTGCCTGCTTAGGCAAGCACAGGGACTTCGATCCTCAGCACCACAGGCCACGCCAGCCACACCCTTGGGTGCCCTGTGCTGGCCATTGAGACCGGGCATGGTGGCACATACCTGTAATCCCAGCACTGGGGAGGATGATAACAGGAGAATCACTGTGAGTTTGAGCTGTGTAGTGAGACCCTGTGCCCAATACATAAATTTAAAAAAAAAAAAAAGAATGAAGCTAGAAACATCACAAATGTGATGGGAATCACAGGTGGTATAAGATAGGGACAATGTTCTAGCTCTTTCTTTAGGTTCACTTGTGCTTGGTATAGTATTTTTAAGACTCAGTGAGTGAGTGGTGGCCACAGACATTATGGTGGGTGGAGTAGGTAGAACTTGGTCTCCCACGTACAGGATGGTGCGTGTACACTTCCAGTATGGTAGCCATGCGCATCACACACTGCAGGGCCCTGAGAAAGCTCCCTTGCGTCCTTTCTGACGCAGATTCAGTGTCTGTGCTTCCAGATAATGCTTCTGTGTCAAGGGGTGGCCCAGTGTAGGTAGGTGGAGGAGGTGCTGTTAGCCCAGGAAACACACAAAAGCTGACCGGAAACTTTGCGTTTAGATGGATGATTGGTTAATAAATTAAAGGGGTGTTCTTGGGCGTCTTAGCTTGTGACTTGCAGTGTGATGGGACCTCCTGCTGGCACAGCCACATTAGTCAGTCCTGTGTTTCAGCAGCTTGTGCTGGTCTTCCAGGATGAATTACTAACTTTAGTTCTGTGCGTGGGTTTGTCACACACTCCCAGTTTATCTCTGGCTTTTTTTCTGAGATCACTGGGAAAATTTAGAGTTCTTGCCCCTCAACTGCAGCTTTGTTCCCATGACTGTTTATCTGGGTGTTTTAGAGATGATTCTCTTTCTCATATCAGAATGGCCAAAGGTCTGATGTGAACTCACGGTAATGTGCGATGGTGACATTTCATTTCCTGATGTGTATGACATTAGCTATGTACGGTGCCAGAAAGAGTAGGTCAGGCCCGCTGACCTCCTTTGCCATGGTGTGCATACATTCTCCAGGCTTGCTCGGCTTCCTCTTTTGCTACCCATGGGCGTCTGCATAGTCCTCCTTCCCTTCCAACTTCCCCTCCCTGGTGTAGGGTTTATCCATTCAGTTTCTTTTCACTACTCCCTGTTGACATTGTATGTATATTCTTAATATTATTCCCCTCTCCTAGATATGCAAGCCCTAAAATTCCACATTAGTCAGTTGACAAGCCCTAAAATTCCTGCCTGCAGTTCCAACACCAAAACACTGAGTAAAATACTGTGTATTTGAAAACACTCAATATTTAGTATGTTAGTTTTATAATTTAACAATCCTAAAATTAGAATTCAGAGTATGTATCTCAGAGATGAGTGTTTGGCTAGTGTGTATGAGTCCCTGGGTTCCATCGTCAGAACCAGTAAACAAGCAAAAATTGGTCATTCTCACTTTTCTTAATTATCAAACTTACCCTATAAGGATATAACCATTTGGCAGGGTTTTTTGCTTCTTATATTCAGTGGCTTTTTCTGTTATTCTCACAGGATGAGTCTGACAGAGATAAACTCACGCCTTCATTAATGTAACATGTCTTTAACATGTTCCTGTTGGGTTAAAACACTAGTGGTACATGTATGACTGTCCTGTCCCTTGCCACCTATAGGTGATCATAACCACCCTGCAGTGAGAGACGTGAATGACAATCCTGTCATGAATGTGTTAATGCTCAATCTTGAATTGAAGTAGGTCTGAATTTTCAGGGTTATAATAATTTTCTATAGTTATTCCATTTCTTTCTGGTTTCTTATGCTGATTGGAATTCTGCTATGAGATTATCTGTTAAAACAAGACCTCTTGCTGCAGCTGCCTTTACTCATTGCTGTTGTTCTGAAGTTTTCCTTACCCATATATGTGCAAGTGTTTTTATGTATCCTGAGTAAGTCTTGTTTTCTTTTAAGATCAGATGATTTATGTTTCTCATCAATTCTGGGTTGTAATGTCTTATAATTCAGGGATGGCTGTTGGCTACTTTCTCTGGTTTATTTTAAGTGATTGCTGCTAGCTATTTGTTGGACTCTTTCTTTTATTCGTGCTTCCTGTGTTCATTTTTGCTGCTTCTCTAGGCCTCTGTTAGAATCTGAGTTATTTCTTCCCACTTATCTTCTACTTCAACAGTTCTCTTTTTAGCTAAATCAAATCTGCTAATTTATATGTTGAGGTTTTTATCATTGTGATTAAAGGGGTTTTTTGTATTTTTTTTTTAAAGGAAGGCTCTACAGGGTGTTCAGGGTCTCACTACTAGATTGGACTCCTAGTGGTCCGCTTGTTTGCAGCCTCCAAGAGCTGGGATTGCAGGCGTGTGCCACCATGCCCAGTCTCAATTGCTGGCTCAGTGTGCCCTGGGGGGCGGGGTCAGCACTGCATGCTGGGGATTGAACCCCAGCCACTGTGCCTGCTTGCAGGCGCTTTAATCCGCTGACCTATTTGGCTGGCCCTTTTTTGATTATAGTTTCTACATCTTGTTCATCTGCTAACTTTTTTTTAAATGTACCTTTTTAAAAATGTTTTTCTCCATACTTTGTTTTGCGTGTCTACCTTACCATTTCTTTTCTTCATTTGCTTCCTAATCCTTGGGTGTGTGTGAGCAAGAGGGGCAACGGCTTTCCCTGTTGGAAGCCATGATTCATCTGTTTGCTCCACTTATGCTTGACTCATGCTTTTGGTCAGATGTTCCAGGCAGTCCTGGTAAGTCAAGGAAGATCTAGGTCAGAGAGTAAGCCTAGGATATTGGCTTTTGTCAGAAACTGATATTTTATCTCTACAGCTGTTTATTCTGTTAGCCTTGCTGTTCCCATGTTTATAATGAATCTACTTGGGCAGGACACTTTTTTTCTTCCCCAAATTCTGCAGTGTGGATTAAATCCGATCTCCTCTATCTTCATCATTTTTGTAAA